>OV725078.1:209815464-209833924 GCA_928085145.1 Nezara viridula
CGAGGATTCGAGTCTTCAGGCTATTATGGACATACATGGCTACTCCTTCGCCAGTCCGGCTTACCCGGTCATGACCGAGGAGGGTGTGATTAGGCAAGGAAACAGAAGAGGATGGGATGTAAGATTTAAGCCAAGTTTCAGAGATTGCGATAATATGATAAATGTTTTGAGTGAAATATTGCAGAAACATGTCATAGTGGGCAGGGAGGGATTGAGAGTTAACATGACAGGTGATTAGGGTACTAGACATGATAGGAATTGGGGAGGTAAACAGTTAGAGTTGGGTAGAGAGACTCTAAAACAAATAGAAAATACTAAAAGGCGTTTAAAATTAATGAAAATAGCAGAAAAGAAAGTGTAAGTAGAAACCAAAAAAAGTAATAAAAAACATATGGTCAATAAAATATAAATTAGTGTGTAAGTGTGAAGAGATATCTCTATGCGTATAAGTGAAAATGTTCCTTTGTAGATAATTGAGTTCAAAATTATTTTAATGAGGATGAGGAGTAGACGAATTCTTCGTGGTCAGGCAAATATATCGAGGTCCGAGGCCTGTTCAATCAGAATAACTTTATGCCCGTCCTCCTTCCGACATCGCACCTTTCCGGCGGCAAACTACGTATATTTGATTTTCCCCGCAGCTTTCTTCTGTCGGGCAAGCCAATATAAGTGTCTGTTCGTGGGAGGCATTTCCTCACTCAGATATATCCGGTGACAGTCATTCTCCTGCCAGCCGATATCCCGAGAAGTGAGGTCCCTCTTGACTTTCCTCTTCGTTATTAAGTCGTCTCTGACTGACTGTTTGACAAAGCGCGCGATGACAGGCGGCGGTCGTGGATCATCTTTTCTACTTCTGCGGCGATGTACTATGTCCAAGTCATCTGTACTGAGCCTGATGCCCAAACTTGCTCCAATGATGGTCACCAAAGCGGCGGGCGTTTCACGAGTTCGATCCGGTATTCCTCGGATCTCCAGTGATCTGGATAACAATCCCTGGTCTGCATTATTCAGGCGAACCTCCAATTCGCCCACTCGAGATTTGAGGGCTTTATTTTCCAGGATAATTTTTTCGAAATGACTGGCTTGACTTTCGAAGTGTTTCTCAATTTTCGATAATTTTTCATTAAGCTCAAAATTCAGCTCTCCATATTTATCGAGGGTTCTTTTTATGTTTTTTATGTCTTCATTGACACTCGAGTCTAAGCGATTTACTGCCGCCAGTATTTCTGAGGCGGATGGCTCAGTGTTAGGTTTTTTGGTCTGGTCGCAATTAGGGCATACCCATGTTGTTGTTTTTTTTTTGTGCTTTTAAAGCTTCAATTTCTTTTTCACTTAGATTGAGACACCGATCGTGAAAAATAATTTTGCATTTTACACAACAAAGATTGCTTTTGTCTTCGCGTGCAATAGTATTATTGCAAATATTGCACTGCACCATATTTAGTTAAAATAGTACAATTAAGATATAAATAAATACCGGGAGAGAGTTGTTTTGATGAAAGCAGTAAACAGTGTTGTCTAATGCTGTGAGGATTAGTAGACGTTTACACTCCCGTAGCTTCTAGAACTCAATTGGATTCACGACACTTTCTTTAAGTAGATAAAAGTGAATATATTACACTAATCACAGTGAATACTGATACTGTTAAAAGAAAAATACACTCAACTATTATGAACTGTACTGAACATTAAAAAACAAAACAAAAAAAAAACAGAGCTAATGATATAAGAGATTAATAGCGATGTGTACAGGTTGCTGTCTCTGGCCAGACTGATTTACGGATCGGTGGCGCGCGTATGCGCATGCATGAAAATTCTGCAGCTACCTAATCATTGTGAGTGGCCACCGCTCGTGGAACCGGACTTCCTCAGTGATGCTGACGCGTCCTGAACAAGGAAAGAGACGCCCGTCTGAAATGTCTTTCCGGAGTTGGGCTCGATACAGTAAGTGTGGCCGATGAAGTCACCACAAGGTTCTTCAATGTCGAAACTGGAACGCTTATCTTGATGTATGACACTGTGGTGTTTCTCATTGCAAAACATGCACGTGAACGAAGACCGACAGATGTACCATTGGCAACGCTGTGGGCCAAGGGAGCATCGATTGGAAGCCATACCTAGCGTTTTAGCCTTAACCGGCTTCCAACCTAACTCCCCGGACCGGGTACGCCACAAAGAATGCAGGCTCACAACCGGAGCCCACGGAATAAGACAACTCCTACTACCATAACTTCCGTCCACTCGCTACACACTGTACCAGAAGATAGCCTGAACAACGCCAAGACCATCTGTACACTGGTGCCGTGCAGCGAGTAGTCGTAAACACAACGACCACTACGACCGCCACGGCCGAACAGTGCAAGCACTCTCGCCGTCCACCCATAGCGCCGCCGGGGCTCCGGCGACGCCCCGTAGTACCAATTTGGTCGGGAAGCTGCTTCCCTGACCTCAGAGCACGATTGGTCTCAGGCTCCGCAATCAGTAGATCGCTACGGCTTTACATTGCCTGCCGATGTACAGGAGGATGCCTGCACCTCCGCAGCCAATGAGGGACACGACTCAAACCTAAGGGTTCGAGACGATGACCGTCCACGTTTTTAGACGAAGACCGACAGTCCGAAATTCGATGGCCGGGCCTGAGACAATTAGGACATAGCCTAGTCGACTCGATGAAATTGCAGCGGTCTTTGATCGTAAGCGCCAAAAACCTAAAACACTGGGCGAGTGGATGCCTTCCTTTGCAGTGTGAGCAGGGGTTCTCAATCGGAGAATTAGAATTTCTCAGCGGAGATCCGTCACGTGATATTGGTGTATGAATTCATTCTCACTATCTCTAACCGGAAATGTTCGCTTAAACGAGGGACCAGCTTTCCTCCGATCAAAGTGCTGGGCACGTGACGCGTCCGAAGATGCAAACTCGAATTTGCGGGCCATCTTAAAGGACATCATCCGATGCCTCACGAAAGCGACGACTTTATCCGCGGTCGGAAACTCATTACTTGCGTGTGAGAGTTCGAACTGCCGTCTGGTGGCTGGGTCCAACGCAAGGAGAGTGAAGGTGGACATGATGACTTACCCTTCATTTTCCAGTGCCTATACTTGGAAGCTGTCTATACTTTCGCCCACAAAGGTACGAGCAATACTTCGAATATTCGCCACCAGAAGCAGGAATTTTATGATTTAGAATTCTCTGGAGGCACCGTGACGCGAGAACGTCCGTGTTATCATACTCTCGCATGAGACCGTCCCACGCCAGCTGGTATGAGCCGGAATCGAAAGAGAACGCCGAGAGAAGCGACGCCGGTTCGCCGATAAGCGCATTTTTCAAGTAATGCATTTTACTTATCGGCGTTAAGTGGGTCTTGTCGTGGATCAGAGACACGTAGGTGTCGCGAAATCGTGTCCACGTCAACAAATCTTAATTAAAAATCGGCATGTCTATGCGGCGGATAAAGCGAGGTGGTTGATCCAGACTTGGCGTTATTATCAACCGCGGCGCGATGCGAGCTTAATCTCCGATATCCCGCCTCTAATTTCCATACTTCTCCCTGAATGGCGTCATAGCCTGTTTCCCAGTCAAGCGGGTAGGCTGAAGCACCCTGGGACGTGTAGAGCTCATCCAATTGCTCTCATATATTTTCAAATTTGTCCCACATTAACTTTGACTCGTCATAAATTACTTCGTATTCGAGGAAGTCACCACCGCCGATATCCGCGGCTTGGAAAAATAATTTGTTCAGACCGCGCCTGAGGTGGCGAAGCTTACGCTCAAGCGCATCACCGTGGCCGGAAAAGTCGTTCTACTGTTCGTTACCCACGGTTCCGAATGAATTTATAATCGAAGAGATAACTATATCATGGAGATGAATATATAGATATGTATACAACAAAAATCGCGAAAGTGTAAACATGCTGTGGAAAACTCCGAAATTTGGCTGATTTAAATTTCTACAAGAAAGGTTTCAAAACAATACAATAAATTGGATTTCAAAATAATATCATTGGATTTTAATGGAATATATCATTGCTCCTCTGTCGACACCATGGTTGATATTCTCACCACTAATATTCTCAATATACTCAATACCCACGCTCCTCTCAAAACCTCCACCTTCCGTCATCACCCTGCTCCTTGGATGTGTCAGGAAATTAAAGCTCTACAGAAGAGACACGACGCTGAACGCAGACGCTTTAGACGGACTAGGCTTGCAGATGATTATCAAACATTCAGAGTGCTTCGTAACAAGACACAGACAAGGATCCGACAAGCGAAAGCGAACTACTTTCATGAAGCCCTTTCCTCAGCTCCTGATATCAAATCAAAATGGCTTCTACTTCGTAAGCTTTCCCTCTGTGAACCTTGTAGATCCCCTTCCTCAGTTTTCCCAATATCACCTGATGACCTAAACTCTCACCTTATATCGGTTTCCACGTCTTCTTTACCCTCCTCTTCCGGCTTTTCTCCAGAAGTACCTTTTAACGACAATAATTTTTATTTTTCCAACATTTCTCCCACAGACCTTATTACCGTTATAATGAAATCCCGTTCCAATTCCGTAGGCCCAGATGGCATTCCTATCAAACTAATAAAATTATGTCTCCCTGAAATTCTCCCAGCACTCCTTTTCATCTACAATTTCTCCATGCAGTATTCAATATTCCCGACCTCTTGGAAAAAAGCCATTGTCCTTCCTTTAAACAAATAGCCTAAAACATCCTCTCCCGAAGATTTCCGCCCAATATCAATCCTTTCCAATCTTTCTAAACCCCTAGAAAGGTTAGTGCAATCCCAAGTTTCCAACTTCCTTGGACAATCCAACCAACTCAATCCTCTCCAATCTGGCTTCCGTCCTGGCTACTCTATACAATCTGCTCTGATTAAAATTACCAGTGATGTTCAGATTGCAATAGATGACAAAAAACTAATCATACTTATACTTCTTGATTTCTCCAAAGCTTTCTATTCCATTATCCATTCCATCCTTTTCAACAAATTAAAATCATTATCCTTCTCCAATAGTTCCATCTGTTGGTTCCAGTCTTTTCTCTCACAACGAACCCAAGCAGTTTCCATACCTAATCAACCTCTATCTCCCTACCTTCCTTTATCCTGTGGAGTTGCACAGGATTCAAGCATGTGTCCTCTTCTTTTCAGCTCTTGTATTAATGACCTATATGATTCAATTATCCATTGTTCCCACCACCTTTATGCCGACGATTCTCAAATCTATTTATCCTTTTCTCCCGCTGAGTTATTGGCGGCATTTGCTAAAATTCAAGAAGATTTAGATCGAATTAGTGCCTGGGCCAACTTAAATGGATTAAGGCTATTGCCAAAACTCAGGCCATTCTCAATGGTTCCAAGCCCCTTCTTAGATCCCACACCAACTTTCCCTCACTCTATCTAAACAACCACCCCATCACCTTCTATCCCTTTGTTAAAAATTTAGGCTTTCTCATAGATTAAACCCATTCCTGGAATCACCATATCTCTAATATCTCACCATATCTCATCCCCAAAATACCCGTTGACTCCTAGCTTCCTCTCTCATCTTTCCAACTTTGACTGCAGCTGTGTGGTGTACGATAGCCTCTCGGTGGAACTCCGTGATAGACTCAAAAGACTTATGAATAGCTTCGTAAGATTTGTAATTGGGACCCCGAGACGCTCCCGTTTCTCCCACCACTACACTGAGTTAGGATGGCAGTAGAGAAGAAATGGGGGAGCTGGGCCACCAAAAAGAGCAGCCAATCATAAGCCAGGATTTCAGTGACGGGAAGTTTGAATTTGAATTTGTACAACGGCACGCTGCCTTTTAGGACCTCTAACCAGCCTTAACCACCACGTGGTCAGTCACGTGACCACCAGTCACGCTCCTTTTCGTTCATGTGACCCTCATATAACCTTCTCATTGTTTACCTTTTCAGAGTCACGTGATCGGTCACGTGAACAGCGATTTGAGAGACATTTGTACTTTGTCCGCCATTTTGTTTTTCTATAACTTCCCTATTGTTTACAATTTTCATAATGGCAAATCTGGTGCTTCTCCCTCTATCCTAACTATTATAACCATCATAACCTTCCTAATTTTTTATTATGGTAATGGGTTCTACATGGAATTCTACGGACCCCCCTAGAGCCCTTCGGGGCTATCCCTTTCTAGGGCCGATGTCCTTTTTGCTCTAAAATCAACCGTTTTTGAGATATTCGACATTTTATGTTTTTATTGTTTTTCAAAATAATATATTTCTTTTTTTATTATTCATTATTCTATGTAAGCCTGATCATATATATTTGGGACGAATCTCGCGTTCCTCTCTCCTCCCAACTATTATAACCTTACAGTAACCTCCCTACTTTTTTTATTATGATATTGGGTTCCAAATGGAATCCTACGGGTCCCTCTAGAGACTTTCAGGGGCTAGGCCCGATGTCCTTTTTACTCTAAAACCAACCGTTTTCGAGATATTCGACATTTTATGTTTAATTTTTTATTATTATTTGGAAAAATATATTTATTTTAGTAATACTGTAAAAGGCCTCTGGGGATTTCGTATTTGAATATTTTTATGTAATTTTAGGTATGTAAACATTACACATAATTCTATTGGGCAGATAGCGGATAGGTTTTGACCCCTTTAATAACTAAAATATAAACAACCTCTTAATCCTTATCTAAGTATAAACAAAGGACTTGGACCTGTAATCTCTTATCTCTTATTGTTCTTCTTCACGTGTAAACATGTCCTTTGCCCTTTTAAATCCTCAAAATGTAAACAACTCCTTAATCAATATTTAAGTATAAACAAATGACTTGAGCATTTATTCCCTTATCTCTTAGTGTTCTCCTTTTTTACGTAAATATAGACTTTGGCCCCTATAATTATTAAAATATAAACAACCTCTTAGGTCTTCTTAATCTCTATCCAAGTATTATATTTATGGGAAATTTAGCGCTCTTCCCTCCATCCTAACCATTATAACTCTGCAGTAACCTCTCTGCTTTTTATTATAATATTGATTTTTTACAAGAAGTCTACGTGTTAGTAATAATGTAAACGGCCTCTGGAGATTTCGTATTGGAATATTTTCAAGTAATTTTAGGTACGTAAACACTACACATAATTCAATTACGCAGATAGCGGATGGACTTAGGCCCCTTTAATATTTAAGATATAAACAACCTCTTAGGTCTTCCTAATCCCTATCTAAGTGTAAACAATGGACTTGAGTATTTATTCCCTTATCTCTTATTATTATCCTTTACACGTAAACATATACTTGGCCCTTTTAATCCTTAAAAGATTGGACGTTTTTGGTCCATTCATTAAATCATTATCGAATTGTAAACAATGGACTTTTAACATTTAATTCTCTATCTTTTATTTATTTTTTCCGTCTGGAAATAGCACTTACAGTAATTCGTAAGGAGTCCGGTAGGATGCGACACTCGTTTCACGATTTTATGACACTAGAGCCAGAATTCGGTCACGTGATAAGTGCGCCACATTTGCATTAGAATTAAAATATTCTTAGCGCACTCCCGTTTTTTTTACTTCAACCTAATCATGAACACACAACCACATCCCCGTTGTAGCCACATGAGCATTAGGTCACATTCCCTCATATTTCTACCTAGCAGATACAGCACCAGCTCCGAGGTTTTGTTCCGGTTGGAGATTTCTCTGTCATGTTTACTTTTTTGTAAACTTCCCGATGTTTACTAAACAAATCTAATGTATGCATAACCTTCTCAATATTTATATTATATTTAATTTTTCTAATATTTGCATTATATATTTGATAGGGTGAAGCACTTATTATATTTTTGTAAGTGTTGCTAGAGTACGGTAGTATATATTAGTAATATAAATCCATTTGAGAATATAAATTACATTTTATATAATATTCCTAATGTTTTGAACGGCCAGGTATTGACACTATAGTCTCCCGACTCCACATGTTTTCTGAGCTGTTATATTTACTATTAATGGAATCCATCTTCCAATCCATTGAAGGGTCAGTTACCAACCTTGTGGATGCTGAGTATTTCCAAAAGTCTAATAAACATTTTCATAGCAGCCATCTTGTTTACTTAACCATTACGTGTTTCTTCCAATCCTTTGATTGATCTGCTACCTATTTCAGTAGTTAACTTTATACTGACTGAGTGTGCCTTACAAGAGTCTTCCGACTTATAGCTCCTCCAAACCGTCGAAGGCTAACGTATCTACGCTATAAAGACTGAACTTGCCCAACTCCCGAATCCAAACATTTTATTTGACATATCTAATGTTTATGTATTGCACAACTTAAAGTTCCTCCCAGCTAGTTTCTCCGAATATTTACATTTCACAAAACTTGAAGTTCCTTCTGGCTATGCCTGATGGTCTCGCTGATCAAAGTTCCAAATAGAATTCTTATTGATGTGAAAATATGGATTTTGATCTTTTAATAATCTCACATAGAATTCTCGTCAATGTGTAAATGTGAACTTTGAAACTATGCAAATTTCACAGAGTCTTTATCGGTATGTGAATATGGACTTTATATGTTTCATCCCTTATCTCTAATTGTTCTCCTTCGTACATAGACATGGACCTTGACCCTGTAATCCGTAAAATATAGACAACCTCTTAGGTCTTCTTAATCTCTATCTGAGTATAAACAATGGACAGTAGAGCTGTAATCTCTTATTGTTCTCCTTAACACGTAAACATGGACTTCGTCTTTTAAATCCTGAAAATATAAACAAGGCAGTCTATAAATAGGAACTTTTTTTTTCGAAGCTTTTCCTCATTCAGTGTTCCTAAAAGGAAGGTGGTTGTGTGTTTCATTAAATACTTATTTTATAATATCAGCAATGAACACATGTCAGCATTGCGATAAATAATTTAGTAGGCAGATGGCTAAACTTCGTCATGAAAAGTCATGCCAGACAACGCTACCAATGCGTTTACTGCGGTGAGATTTTTCAATCTCAAAGACAGTGTATGGAACATGTACGTTGTTGCCAAAGAAAAACACCACTCGTTATGACGAAGCGAAGGCGGTTGGAGGCGCCAGTAGGACCTTTGTATGAGATCTAGACAGCTTTTGGAGGGGATCTCAAGACTTTTTTCCTTCCATGTTATGAATCCATTGATTTAGCGGAATTTCTTTGTAGTAAGACAGACACTCTACATAGACTGACATCAGAAGTTTTGTCGGAATCAGAAAAGGTTCAAAGACAAGTTTTAATTTATTTATCATTTTCAGATTTAATTTTTAAAAGAGTTTATATTACTAATATATATTACAAAATATATATTACTAATATATATTATAATAAGTGTTGCATCCTTTCAAATATAAAATGCAAATATTAGGAGAATTAAATATAATATAAATATTGAGAAGGCTATGCAGACATTAGATGGGTTAAGTAAACATCGGGAAGTTTACAAAAATGTAAACAAGCATCGGTCTCACCAAAGTGGCTGTAGTAGTCCTCAATTTTACAACCCGAACTACACTGTCAGGCCCTGGAAATGTCTCTATTATCCTGGCAATCCGCCACTCCTGCTGTGCAATATCTTTTTCATGCAGAATTACACGGGTTTCCTCCTATAAATTTTCCCTGTCAGTATACCGCTTGTTGCGAGGCACCAACTTATGTAGGTATTCATTATACCATCTCTTCCAAAAATAACGAAGTCATGGAAATCATCTGCCAACGGCTTGTCTAAGGAAACAAAGATGCTTCTTCTTGTTCTGGTCTGGTTCGGAGCGGTTGACTATAAGAAAGTGACCTGGTATAAGTTAATCTAGGTTATCAGATGGCTGACTACTAATGTTGCAGATAGGACGGGAATATAGAACGGCTTCAACTAGTACAAGAATTGTATAAAATTCTTCATAAGTTAACGCATGATCCTGGAGAACGGCAAGAAGGTGTGTCTTAGAGAATTTAATTGCTGACTCGGAGTAAAAGTCCACTTTATACCCGTCCAACTTAAATGATTAGAAATGGTTTCACACCGGCCCTTAACAAATTGATATAGCTCCTTAAACTTCTTGGACTTCTTCTGCAGGCTCAACTTCCTCATGTTCATTTTTCTCATCTCCCCCCACTTCTTCTTTTTCAGGTACAAATTCTTCTTCCTCTTCACTTACCAGCTTCCTGCTTCTGGCTATGACCACCTCTTCAGTATCGGAACCTGCAACCTCAAGGTAACTCATCTTCTTTCCTGTTGTCCGTTTCAGTGGTTTCCCTTCGTCCTCAGAAAGTCCATACCTAATCTTCGGCCTTTTAATTTTTTTTCTTAGATCGATCTGAATTTGAATCCAGGGCCATCTTCTTCTTCTTTTTTCTACTTCTTGAGGATCTAATTCTGATGTATGTTTTCGTTTTCCTTTTTTTTGTTCCTCAATTTGTATCGCTCGATACCGGGCTCGAATTTGCCAAAATTCTGCGGGTTTTCTTCCTCCTAGGCTCATCACCTGATCCGGAATCGTCATCTATGAACTATTTATCTATTCTTCATATTCTCGCTCTCGATGACCTCCTCACACGTTGCCTCCTTCCCATAGAATCGTCGCCACCGCCAGGTTCAGTAGTTAAGAATTCTCCTTCCTCGCTGCTGCCTTTAATGTCTTAGTCCAAATCGGCACCATCTTCACTCTGTTTGTCTAAATCGGTTAATTGCTTTGGGTTTTTCCTCAAAGATAGGAGTGGTGTGTTTTTTGGAACAACTGGTGGCCTCCAATTTTCACTTTGTTCTTCATTATCAGGTTTTGGTTCTTCTTCGACGTTAGCGGTCTTGTCTTTCTGGGCCGCTTTCTTTTCCGCCTCGACAATGTTGGCAATGTCTTTCCCCCGGCCCATAAGCACCTTTCACAGCTTCCATTTCATCCATCTTTGCAGCATAGGCAGACTTATACTCCAGAACTCTCCTAAATCTGTGTATTCATAAAGTGATCTTCGTAAAATGCATCTTCAGGATTCGGCGGAATCGAAGCTGTGACCTCCTCAGTCCCCCAAAATCGCTTTAATTCCTCCTGTAAGGAAGGGCTGGTCTGCGTGAAAGAAATATTGAAGATATGTGGCTTTGGCTATCCTAATGGGGTATGAATAGCTTTCGGTTGATCCTGAAAAAATAAACCAGGGTCACTTAAAACCTCACCCTACGTATCAGCACCCAGAAGCAAATAAACTTTTCCTGGCTTATGCAATTTGAGGGTCTTGAAGTTCTATTGAAGAAAATTTATTCCGTACTTCTTGGGACACGGCAAATGAAGGCACTTCTATTTATGCAGGACAATACTCTGCATAAAAACTCATATATATTTCTATTTCTCATTGAACTCAACTTCACTTTAACCTCAGCAAAAGATGAAGATATGGAGGTATTGCCTATTCCTCACATCTCAAGTGGACTAACCAGGAACGAAGTGGTAATTAAATTAATTTGTGAAACTGGATCGATCACCATTCTGCATGAATACCACTGACCTGAACTTGAACAAATTCTATCTTTTTTTTTTTTCTATTTATTGAATAATAATACAATCAGCCACTGCTGGAGGGCTATAAGCATTAGGGCTAAAAGTTCTCATTCATACAATATATACAAATAATAAAGAAATAAATATAAATATAAGAAGTAAATAAATAATACTAATGAAGAAGATAAATAAAAAGAAAAGAAAAAATAATAATAATAAACAAATAAAATAAAATAAAAACTTCTAAACACAATCATAACTGTATACAATATATACATTCGCCCAAGAATCTCCGAACCAGGCTTTTTCCCCCACACGTGGAAGGCAAAGCAAGACTCCGGAAGATCATAGCGCCACTTTTTCAGCCGCATCACTAGTATTAGAAGCAAATGGAGACTGAAAGAGGGCACTAGAGCCACAGACGCTCAGGACATGAGTGGAGAAGCTGGCCATTGCCAGGACTCCAAAGGCATATTTACAAAAGATCTCGAGGCCACTGCCGTTTCAACCTTCGAGGGGGATGGTATGGATGCTCGGAGCTGGATAGGGATTGGGCTAGAAGATTGGGATGATGTATGAGGTTCTGGTGAAAGTTGGAGAATCTGGATGGGATGATGTCATGGACATATGGGATGTTAAGGTCATGGTGTAGGGTCTTGTTCGTGACATAATATGGAGCATTGACTATCGTTCGAAGAACTTTAGACAGGAAGGATTGGATGCGTTTGATATTCGATGATTTAGTTGTCCCCCACAGCTCAAGTCCGTAGGTCCAGATAGGTTTCAGTATGGTCTTGTAGATTAATAATTTGTTTTCTGTTGAGAGATGAGATGTTCTGTTTAGTAGTCTATATAGCTGACCAAATCGTCGGTTAAGCTCTTGTCTTTTAAGTCTCGTATGTGGGTTCCAAGTCAGTCTTTTGTCCAGAAGGAAGCCAAGGTATCGGACTGTGTCTGAGTAGGGAAGAGGAATTGAATTAAAAAGGATTGGCGGAAAGGATCTGGAAGAGTGAAAGTTACATGTTTACATTTTGATTCATTAATTTTGATGCGCCAGTTGTTGCACCACTGCTCAATGAAGGAGAGGTGTCTTTGCAGGATCCGGGACGCAATTAGAGAATACGAGTGGGAGGATAGGATGGCAGTATCATCAGCAAATGTTGCTAGGAAGGTATCAGGACTTGAAGGGATGTCAGCGGTGAAAAGGATGTAGAGAACTGGGCCCAAGAAACTGCCTTGTGGAACACCAGCCTCAATTGGATAATGTTTGGAGAGTTCAGTGGCGCAGCGGACTTGAAAGGAGCGATTTGAAAGGTAGGATTTGAGGACTAGATACAAAGGTTGAGGTAAATGGGTTTTGAGCTTGAAAAGCAAGCCATCGTGCCACACCCGGTCGAAAGCTTGAGCTACGTCCAGAAAGGCACCAGTGCAATATTGCTTGTTTTCAAGTGCAGAGGATATGTGGTCCACAACGCGAAGGTCTTGTTGGACAGTGGAGTGTCTTAAGCGAAATCCAAACTGATGGGAAGGGATATTGTGTGATTCGAGTATGGGTAGGATGCGTTTGAGAAGGATTTTCTCAAAGATTTTGGAAAGCATCGGAAGTAAGCTTATCGGTCTATAGGATGATGTACAATTAACAGGTTTACCTGGTTTAGGAAAGAGGATAATTATGGAGTGTTTCCACACCAGAGGAAAGTGGGTTGTGCGGAGGATACAGTTGAATAGGTATGTAAGGAATATAATTGCTTTTTTGGTAAGTTGTCTGAGGATCTGGGAAGTAAGGAGATCGTGTCCTGGAGATTTGCGAGGTTTTAGGTTCTTTAAAAGGAATTTGACCTCAGAGGGGTTGACGGCTGTAGGAGGTAAGGAGAGAGGAATCGGTGAAGAGAGGAATTCTTTAACTTCAGCAGTATGGGAGAGATGGAGTTCAGGATGAGGAGTGAATGTGTACGATAGATGTTTAGCAAACTCTTCTGCTCTATTCTCATCTGACGAAGCCCAGGAACCATCATCTGGGCGGAGGGGATAGGAAATGGATTGGAATTTAAGGATTTTTTTAGTTACATTCCAGCGGGAGTTAGTTCACTTGCAGATAGTGAGGAAAGATAGGAATTATAGGATTGGGATCTAAACGTAGCCAGTTTTTGTTTTACCTGCTTGGAATAATAGTTATATGATTTCCGATCATCAGGATGCCTGGTTCTTTGCCAGATGTACCTAGAGCATCGTTTTCTATTAATAAGGTCCAGTAGGTCTTGGGGTAGATGATTTATTTTGCCGTATTTTTTAGAAGGATCAGGTGAAGATGCAGTCCAAACTGCTTGTTGGATCAAGGTAGTCATGGAATATACTGCTTCATCTAGGTCTGCCGGTGTTTTTAAGGAAACTCTGAGGTCAATATTATCATCCAGTATTTGACGGAAGAGGTTCCAATTAACTGGCCCCCTGATAAATGAAGGTGAGAGTGGTTTGGGAATTGGTGATGTGGAGACCGTTAGGAATAGGGGACTATGGTCTGAGGAAAGATCATCAAGTCTTGAGATGCTATAATTAAGGGATCTTAGACCTTTGTGGATGAAAAAATCTAGGAGATCGGGATTGCGGTTAGGATCTGTTGGCCAGTATATGGGAGAATTGGGTGAGAGGATGTTGCTGTGATGGGAATTGAGTGCAGATAGCAATGTTCGTCCTCGGGAATTTGTGGTTCTGGCTCCCCATTGCTGGTGTTTAGCATTTAAGTCTGCACCTAGAAGGAAGTGGTGTCCTAAGGAGTTAAGGAACGAAGTTAATTGGGATTCTGAGATGGTATTTTAGGCGGGGAGTATGCTGCGACTACTGCTATTGGGTAAAGGGAAGTTTGGATTATCATGGCAGTGGATTGTAGGAAATTATGGGTTAGCAAAGGGAATAGATGATGGGAAGGGATTGATGGATAATTATGGCAGTGCCAGCATGTGCTGTTCCATCAGGATGGTCAGTTCGATAGATATGATAGTTGGGGGTGTTAAGTGGTCGTTTGTTGGTAAGTCGAGTTTCAGTTATTAATGCTATATAAATGTTTTTGTCCTGTAATAAGAATGTTAGTTCGTTGACGTGATTTCGAATACCATTCGCATTCCAAAGAAGAACGGAGAGGGATTTGATTGGGGACATTTAAGGATTTCTCGACAGTGGAATGAGGTTGGATACAACATTGGTAAGTAAGGAAATGAGAGGAGTGATGAGTGACCTGAATTCAGAGAGGAAAGAAGTCAATAGGCTTGTGAGGTCAGTGGCATTGGGAGGAGGAGGAATGAATGTCTGGTTATTAGGTCTAGGTTCAGAGATGGGATAAGGGTCTTGAGGTTGAGATGTGAATACTCGAGGTTGAGGTTCTTGTGGCAGGGCCTGAGTTTGTGTTGGTCCAGTGTCTCCTTTGAACATCTGAGCATAGGACACTCTTGTATTTACAGTTCTAGAGGGTTGTCTTGGTGGCCTGGATGGCCGTTCTTCTCTTGGAGCTGCATAAATTCTTGCTTTCAGTTCCTTATATGTTTGGCAACCCTTGTAGTTCGCTGGGTACCCTTGATGGCATAAAGCGCATACTGCTGGTGTTCTTCTGGACTTCTGGCGGTCCTCTGTTTTATGTTGATCACCGCACCTGACGCATCTAGGAATGTGGTGGCAATAGCGTTTCGTATGACCATAAGCCTGGCAGTTATGGCATTGTACAATGTTGCGCTTAGTGTAGGGATTTTCTACAACAACGCTAGTGTAATAAAGGCGTGTGACCTTGTAGATTTCTTCGACCTGTGGCGTTCTGTCAAGGTCAACGAAGAATAGTGAGAGCGGTATTTTATTTTTTGTACCAGGCTGTTCTCTATCTTCCTTGAATATATTCACTATTTGTCGAACACTGAACCCCATCTCAGTTAGTTCTTCTTTAATGGCATCCAGCGGTGTTGATGGGTGTAATCTCCTGATCACCACCCTGAGCGCTCTCTCTTGGCGCAGTTGATATGTGTGATAATCCACCTTAGTGGCAGATAAATACTTGACAATTTTTCTGTACGTATCTGGGGTGTCAGGCATTAATTTCGTGTCATTAGTGCGGCTTTGGCATAAGTATTTACCTGAGCCCACTATATTATTTAATTGATGACACATTAATTGGAAATTTTTTATATTTCTAACGAATATTGGTGGAGGTTTGGGTTCACTAGGGATGGGTAATGCTATGTATTGTAAAGACCGCCGGTGGAATAATTATTTTAAATGTATAAATAAACATCATAAGTGCTAGCATCTGGCGGTTGGGTACCTGACCGAAGGTAACGACCCACAAGCCCAACCTTTTGTAAGTGGTAATAAAAACCTTTAATAACCACCGACAAAGACCGACAACTGAGTGTTTAAACAGGATCCCGAAAGACCTTTTCACACCTTCCACCAGAAATACCTAAGTCTGTACCTGCTGCTTTACCTTGGCCTGGGGGAGAGGGCGTGGTCATCCCTTAGGCTGAGAATATTCAGCCAATCAGGAAAAAGACTACCAAAAGAGAGGGGGATGAAGGAAGGTGGGAAATAGAGAATTGAGACTGGGGACTTCTTCTTGGGACTCGGTGAGGAGGAGACTTCTTCTTGGGACGCAGCTGAGAGGACTTCCTCTGGGGCCGAAACCTCCTTAGGCGAGAATAGAAAGATTAAAGAAGAATATATAGGCCCCCTAGCTTCAGTCGAACTCTCCAGAACAGAAAAGACTTCTCCGAAAGGAGAAGGGATTATAGAGGCCCAACAAGAAAACGAAACCTCTACATTAGATCTTGAATCAGAAAATCTTAGTATAAAAGAAATCAGTGAAAAAGAGGAAGTAATTATAGAAGTCCAGCAGGAAACCTTGAAAGGTTTTGTATTAGGTTCCCTAAAGATCAGAGAATTATTTTTCCAGGTCGATAAGGAGACCCATGAGATCCTAGGAATTAAAAAAGAATATATATGCCCCCCCAGCTTCAGTCAAATCCTCCATAACAGAAAAGACTTCTCCAAAAGTAGAAGATGAACCAGCCAAGATAGAAGTGTGGAACAAAAGACTATCGAAACATATAAGATCAGTACCGAGAATTAATAAGTTTATTTATAATAGGTATGCAGAAACATATGCAATCCCCATTTATATTTTAGAAGATGAGGTATATAAGAGCTATATGGCCCTGAACCATGTTAGGACAGGCCGGTTAAGATCTTATTTTAAGCCGCGGTAGTCTTTGTCCCATTCCAGAGGGCAAAAAGGGGTTTTTTAGCGTCCCTTCCGCTGACGAGCTAATGGGTCCTGGCGAAACCATCGTTAGGTTACCCATTCTGGAAAATTGTAAATAAGTTGTAATTAGTTGTATATATGAGTTTGTAAATAGGATTTGAACTTTAATAACTAATTTAGATGGCTGAATGGAAGGAATCTCAGGCTGAACCGACCAAAGTAAATTTATAATTGAATTCTTCTTACGATCTTATGATAATATTTAAAATAAAAGTAGAGTTAAAACCTTTTTAATAATAGATTTGTGTTACTAAACTTTTATTAGAAAAGAAAAAGGGAAGGACCGAAAATAAATCATTATTAAATAAAGGGATAAAACTTTTCATTTTAATTTAAATGTACAGTGAGCCAGATTGATGGGAGTAAAACCTAGTTATAATTATATTGCTGTAGTTCAAAGTTAGCGCAGACGAGCACCCCAAATTAACTTCTTAAGAAAAATTGGACCATTTTGTTTTTGATCTTGATAGGATTTAGTTTAAAGGAATAGGGAATAGTTACCCTTAACTAGGGGTAGACATAGGTCCTCCTCATCATCCGTAGGGTTGATAAATTTTATATAAGGGAGAACCCTTTTGATGGAATAGCTGTAGTGCATCCATTCATCACTAAGTGTGATTGATAATAAATAATTAGGAAAAGATAGAGAAATCTTCTATAACTATACCTCCAGAGTACTGAGGTAGTATGTGTATGGATCCAGAAGTTAAAGATTTAAAAATTATAATGGTAGATGGGGCTGAAGTAATATAGTTCATCATTATGATGTGCACACGACTATATTTGAGGCAAATTTAACGGTTTATAACGGCCACGTGTAAGAAATGGATGATTCATTTGTAATTGAAAATCATAAGATAAGAATTTTAATATTCATTGAATAGAGTTTGTAGAATAAAGAAAAGGAAGTCGCCTGAGGTTCATTCACTATTTCAGCAAAATATATAAAAATCCCGATAGTGACATTAGAATGGTTTTCATGAATTTGATATACCATCCCATTTTGTAAAAAGCAAGTTTTGACCTCCTTTTGGAGAGCTAGGTATACATGATCTAACAATTTGTGAATGAATATGAAAGGACTGTTGTAAATGATGAGAATGCTATGAGCTTCTAGACCAAGGATATGATATAAAAGTTTAAAGGTAAAAGCTGGTACAAACCACTTAGAAACCTAAGGTAAAATTTTTGGTTTTGTTATAACGGTTGCCACACCAGGTAGTAGTGATACTAAATGAATATTATGTCATTGTTGTATTATGTGTGTGAATATAGTTGCCTAAAAAGATTCTTTTTTTTGAGAGTATAAATAAGAATCATAGAAATAGTGTAAATATAAAGTGAATGTTAGATATTCAAGGCAATCACACTATAAAATTTTGTTTGAATGATATTTCAGTAAACAAGGAAGAAACATAGTTCAAGGAGAGTAGTGTAATGAATGTCAATGTGTATACATATATATATATATATATATATATATATATATATATATATATATATATATATATATATATATATATATATATATATATATATAAGCATATGTTTTGTTTTGTATTCCACTAAACAGATAGATAAACTATAAAGAATTACGAGTAGTGGTATTGATATATTGCAGAATTGGTAAATTTGAGATATGTAAGTAAAATTGAATTACTGGTTGTGTAAAA
>OV725078.1:209834424-209858424 GCA_928085145.1 Nezara viridula
CTATAAAATGAAAATTCCGATGAATACCCTAACTGATTCGGAGATGGAAGCATTTAACCAGTCCTCCGTCTGTTATATGTGTGACCTGCCATTAAATGGTGACAATGTAAGGGATCACTGTCATCTAACGGGGAGATATAGGGGGGTTGCTCACGATCATTCTAATTTGAGATTTCAAAACCCCAACTTCCTCCTTGTATTTTTACATAATATGAGCGGGTATGATAGCCATTTGTTCGTGAGGGAATTGGGGTATGACGAGAAAAGAATCGATATGATCCCTAATTCATAGGAAAAGTAAATAACTTTTTCAAAATACGTTAGTTAATCATTTTAAAATCAGATTTGTGGATTCATATCGATTCTTATCCGACAGCCTTGATTCTCTCGCGAAAATAGTTCCAGATATACCCGCTATTAAATCTTTGTTTAGAAGGGAGGAGGTTGAAGTTTTAAAAAGAAAGGGGGTTTTTCCTTATGAATATATGACATCTCTCGAAACATATTCAGAAACACAATTACCCCCTAAAGAAGCATTTTTTAGTAACCTTTCGCAGGAGCATATAACAGACGAAGACTATAGACATGTTCAAAAATAAGTAAAGTAAGTAAAATTGGAGCAAATTAAATTATATATTAATACCATTTTCGGCAAGACAATGGAAAATATAAGAAAATGAATCGACTGCTGGCGCAGTCGAAAGACTCGTTAGTCGTGTGATTGAGCCTCTGGAGCGGTCGAAAGACTCGTAAGCTGTATGTATGGACCTCTGGCGTGGTCGAAAGACTCGTAAGTCGTGTGTGTATGTGAGGTGACATCTATTTTTCCAGCCTATAATGTCCAAAACATTTCATCTGCCCTTTTGAAGAATCATGTTTTTAATTTCTCCAATGCTCTTTCAGGTAGGTATTTTATTTTAGCTTAATTTTAACTATTTTTTTTTATCACTTTCTCCCTCCAATCTGTTTTAAATAAATAGTATTTGTGAGGGAATGGTCCGTTGGATAATTGTCTTTTTAATATTTTATCGTCATAAAGACTCACTTATTTTATTCTTGATTTTTATAACTATTTTATTGATGTATCCATTGCTTTATTTATTTTATATCATAGTTTTATTTTATATTTTTTTTTACACTTGTATTTTAATTATTTTATTGAGGTGTCCATTGCTAAAATATTTTATTTCATAGTTTTATATTTTTAAAACTTAACTTTTATTTCTATTTTATAACTGTATCCATTACATTAATATTTTATTTTACTCTTGTATTTTATGATTTTAGCGTTTCAAATACCGATTTTAGCGTTTTAAATAGCAATTTTAGCATTTTAAATAGCAATTTTAGCATTTTAGATAGTAATTTTAACAATTTTTAAATACGTTTCGTCTTTTCCAACTTTTAATGGTTTTTAGTAATTTTTATCGATTTTAAATATTTTTATTGATTTTAGATAATTTTAGTCATTTTACCACTTTTATTTTAGCTGCTTTTTGTAAATATTTTAACAAATTTTATTGATTTTAAATGTTTTTATTAAATTTAAATGTTTCAATTAATTTTAAATGATCTTATTGATTTCAAATGTTTTTATCTCAATTGTTTTAATAATTTTAATGAATTTTAACGGGGGGTTTTTTTATTAATTTTTTTCGAGATATTTTTACTACCGCAATACCATGGCCAACCGAATTCATTATCTTCTTTCTATTCGACGATTAATAACTTTTGAGTATGTCTATTCTACTGGTTCGATCTCAACCTCCAATTTTATTACTCCCAGATTTTATTTATTTTTAGTATATTTTATCATTGTTTTAGCATGGTGTTTTCAGCATGTTGTTTTTAGCATAATATTTTTAGCTTGTTTTAACCTAGTTTGTAACTTTTTTATCGAGGAGTATGGAATATCGAGTACATACCTCCTCACTTTAGCCATTTTATTTTCATTTTATACATTTTAGATGCTTTTAACGATTTTAGATGCTTTTAACGATTTTAGATGCTTTTAACGATTTTAGATAGCTTTATCGATTTTAGATGCTTTTATTTATCTTAGATAGTTTTATCGATTTTAGATGCTTTTTATCAATTTTAAATACTTTTATCGATTTTAGATACATTTATCGATTTTAGACACTGTTATCAATTTTAGATGCTTTTATCGATTTTAGATATTTTTATTTATTTTATGCATGGTTTTTATCATGTTTTAACCTAGTTTGTAAGTTTTTTAGGGTTTGATGGAATATAGGGTGCACACACCCAACCCCCCCACAATATTTACAGGGCAATATATATTTAAACCACCAGAAACCTAAATCGATACTATAAAAGTAACAGTTTGTATCATTTGGGTTTCTGACAGTCCTAAGTCTTTGAAAATATCCTAATCTAGGATGGTAGAAAACCACGTAACTTACAATCTGATCGAGGAAAAGAGTTCTACAATTCATTTTTTCAAAAATTAATGAAATCCAACAAAATAAATCATTACTCTACTTTTAGTAATATGAAAGCTTGTATGGTAGAAAGATTTATAAGAACGATAAAAAATAAGATTTGGAAACAATTTAGCCTCCAAGGAACATATAAATGGATTACGATATATGAAGATCTAGTTAAAAGATATAACAATACAAAACATACAACCATAAAGATGAAACCGTCTTCAGTCAGGGGTAAACAAATTGAGAAACATTTACTTCATAACGTCTATTGTAAACGTGAAAATGTTTTATCGAATCGTAAACCAACAAAATATCAAGTCGGTGATTTTGTGAGAATTTCAAAATATAAAGCCGATTTCACCAAGGGATATCGGCCCTCGTGGTCGACTGAAATCTTCAAGATCGATCAAGTGAGGAAAACCATTCCGGTAACCTACTGGCTTGAGGATACATCAAATCAAACGATCGCTGGTGGATTTTATGAGCAAGAAATCCAAAAAGTGAAGTATCCTAACGTATATTCTCTGCCTTTATCCTCTGGAGTTGCCCAAGGATCTAGCATATCTCCTCTCCTTTTTAGTTCCTATATCAATGACCTCCATGACTCAATTCTCCATTGTTCCCACCACCTTTATGCAGACGATTCTCAAATATACATATCCTTTTCTCCCCCTGAGCTATTGGTAGCATTTACTAAGATCCAAGCAGACCTAGATCGAATCTGTGCCTGGGCAAAATTAAACGGATTAAGGTTAAATGCTTCAAAAACTCAGGCCATTGTCATTGGTTCCAAGCCCCTCCTTAGATCCTATACGGACTTTCCCATACTAAACCTTGGTGACCAGCCAATCTCCTTCTACTCCTCTGTAAAAAATTTAGGACTATTTATTGATCAAACCCTCTCCTGGAGTCACAATATTTCTCACATCTCCCGACGGACAGTCTCTACCCTCAAACTATTCCATTGCTTCCGCCATCTCCTACCTCAACACACGCGCAGACTCCTCGTTTCCTCTCTCATCTTCCCCCACTTTGACTACTGCTGTGTGGTGTATGATGGACTCTCGGTGGAGCTCCGCGACAGACTGAAAAGAATAATGAACAGTTGCGTGAGATTTGTAATTGGTGACCCGAGATACTACCATGTCTCTCACCATTACACTGAGTTAGAGTGGCTCTTTCTCTCCATTCGAAGACAATATTTCCTAGGTACATTCCTCTATCATAACATCAACAATCATCGTTCTTCCTACGCGTACAACCTTCTCCAATTCAAGTCCTCAGTCCACTCCCTCTCCACAAGATCTCGACCTTCCGACCTTTACATTCCTTCTCACAGATCTGCCTCGTTCCAAAACTCCTTTATTGAAAGTTCTGTTAGTTTCTGGAATTCCCTTCCTATCAAAATTCGACATTCTTCATCCTTATCTACATTCAAAACCCTCCTATTCCAATTCCTGTCCCAAAAACAGTCAGGCACCAGCTAATCTTTTATGTAAAATTACACATTATCTATAAGACTTGCAATCTCTGAACTGTATTATAAGTGTCCTTAACTGTGACAAATTGTAATATTTCTGAATAAAGTGTTTTAATAATAATATCTATAAGATCATATTCACATATAGCTCATGACCTGAATACTTATTATAGATTCGACTTTCTTTTTCTCATTTTTTTTTTTCTTTTTCAACAGAAACAAATTTTTCTGTTAAGAAGAATATACATTTATTTTTTCTGTATTTTTTATTTTTTCTAAAAGGGTTTATTTATATTTTAACATCGTACATAGTTTTAAGTATCTTAGTATGGTTTCAAGAGTTTTTTATATAGATTTTTTTTTATTTTATTTTGTATATAGTATGTATAACCAATATTTTTTTCTTTTCTTTTCTTTAATGACCTATCATTATCTTAATTTGTTATGTTTGTTTTTATCTGGCCAGATGTAAAATTTTAATTCATGTACTTTTTTGTTATTCTGAAGGGATTTCGTCCCAGAATAAAATTATTTTTCTATTCTATTCTATTTCTATTCTATTTGGTAAAAAAATTTTGAAACGGAAAGGAGATAAAGTTTTTGTAAAGTGGTTGGGTTTCGATTCAAAGCATAACAGCTGGGAAAGCAAAAAAAATATAAATGTGTAGAGGGGTGGGGGTAAAGAGAGAGAGGGAGGGGGAGGATCGACACAACACTCTTTAGAGTCATTCTGTTACTGACAATCGAACTGTTAACATCATCATGGCTAAAACAAAGGAAAAGAAGAAGATTCGTGTTATTCGCCCTCCAAAAAAAATTGGAGGAACGTTCAGTGAAAAAGCAAAACAGATGTTAGGGTCCCTGCCAAAAATGAGTTTAAGCTATAGCGATCTTATAAATTTGGATAAAAAGTACAAGATCCCTCATTTCCGTGGTGTTTTCGCAAGAGATAACTTACCATCCAAGCCTTGGTTTCGTGAGAGAGCCATTTTGAATCTAGGTAGTGCTAAGGGTAAAGGTACACATTGGGTATGCTATATGAAAACTGGCCATTATGTGAAATTTTTCGACAGCACCGGTAATAAAGGTCCTCCTTCTGATTTGGTTAAGTATCTTAAAGATTGTCGTATAAGTTTCGTTAGTAAAAGATATCAAGATCCTGAAACCTATATTTGTGGACACTTATGTTTACTATTTCTCTCTAATTTATTATTATAATTTATTCAATAATAAAAAAATATAAACTTTTCGCAGTTGCTACTTTTTTTCTTTTTTAATTTTAAAATATGGGGTTAGACTTTGGAAAAGTATATAAAAGAAGAGATGGATTACAAACAAAGCTCATTCGTTTCAATAACCTCGGTGGAGTAACATCTCTAACGAAAGAAAATTTTGAGTTTCTTCGGTTGGCAGGTTATCAAGTACTATGGAAGAAATAACAGATCTAGGTTCGACCGTAGCATTTACCGACTCAATCGAGTCGATAGAATATCATTCCCATTTTCCATATGCTTCGACAAAACTACTTCGAGGTGATGAAATCAGAATCTTTCTCAGTCCAGCATCACGATATTTTCACATTACCACCTAAAAGTTTTCTTTATTTCGAGGGACGATTTTTAAAATAGGATGGTAGCGGGGTATCCACATCGGCTAAATTAACAAATAATGCTTTAGCCTATTTATTCGATGAAATCAGATATGAGTTATGCGGTGTTGAAGTAGACAGAGTCCGTAATTCGGGTATCACTAGTACTCTAAAGAGTATGGTTTCCTTCATGGGTGGATCCTCTATGGAACATATCGGTTGGTGCTGCCCTATATCCGATTCACTTGATAGCTTAGTCTCTGATGATGGTTATTTTAACTTATGTATCCCCTTATCACAATTACTAGAGTTCGCGGAAGACTATCAGAAAATTATTGTTAATGTTAAGCAAAAATTAATTCTCATGAGATCACGGACTGATGAAAACAGTTACATATCTAAGCGTATAGGCGATCCAGAGAAAGCAAAAATTGAATTAACAAAGCTATGTTGGAAATTGCCTTATGTATCAGTGAACGAATTTACACGATTGACTCTTTTACGCCGACTAAAGTCGGAAAAAATCGTTTCAGTAGCATTCCGGAGCTGGGAATTGTTTGTTTACCCCCTCTTGCCCTCTACACAGAGACAAGTTTGGGCGGTAAAATCTTCAAATCAGATGGAGAAACCGAGATACATCGTATTAGCGTTTTCATCTGATCGAATTAATAGAATTGAAAAGGATGCTAGCCAATTCGATCATTGTAATATCAGTAACGTAAAACTATATTTAAATTCTAAATCATACCCTTATGACGATTTAAATGTGGATTTCGATAAAAATCGATTCGCGATACTATTTCACATGTATAATAATTTTCAAAATTCTTACTATCCTGGAAGATATCCTTCAGAGCCACTCCTTGCCCTAAAAAACTTTAAAGAAAAAGCACCGGTTATCGTAATCGATTGTTCTAAACAATCGGAATCTATCAAGTCCGGACCGGTCGATGTGAGGTTAGAATTCGATTCTTCCAAACCTTTTCCGCCTGAAACAACTGCTTTTTGCCTCATCCTACACGATAACGTTGTAGAGTACAACCCTTTAACGAGTATTATAAGAAAATGGGTATAAGTAATAAAGGGGTTCATTGTAATTTATTCTCAGTTTTCATCATGTCATCAAACGGTGCGGTTGTGGAACTTTAATGCTTCGTAGATGATGCAAATAATTATATAGTTAAAGAATTATCGATTTTTGATTTAAAATATAATGCAGCTAGCAAATGGATTTTCAAACCACCTTCTCATCCGGTTGTTACCAGTGCTAAAAGCATGAAAACGAACCAAAAAAAATTATCATTTCCTAAGTTGGGATGAAGGAGATGTTCCCTATCACAATTTATCATCGATTTTTCATAATATCGATTTAAATTATAAATATATTTTTGTTAAAGGACAGCAAAAAAAAGAATTTCTGTTACAATTTTTGCACTCGTGTGAAATTATCAATCTTGAGGAATATAAATGTCCTCGAATTGATAATATGCAAAGTATACAAATAGTCCCATGTATTACTCATAGAGACTTGAAATTAATGTGTTCATATTATCGTTCGCATATACTAGCAGAGTGGGTATATTCGACTTACGATTTGATTTTCAAATTTTTGTAACTTTTGTTTAGTTTTTCTATAATTTGATAATAATTAAAATATATATATATATATATATATATATATATATATATATATATATATATATATATATATATATATATATATATATATAAAAATATTAAAAAAAATGTTTCAATTTGTTATTCTATGTTAATATGATTAAGAAATTTCTTATTTTCAAGCGATTTTTTTTTGTTTTTGCATTTTTGTCACTGGCACGGTATTGATTTACCTGTAAACCAAAAGTATGTGTGTTTTATTTGGTCACTGGCGAGGTATTGATTTACTCGTAAACCAAAACTATGTATAATTTGGTCACTGGCGAGGTATTGATTTACCCGTAAACCAATGTATGTGTGTTTGAAAATATGTAAAAACAAAAAAAAAAAAAACATGTTTTTTGACGAACCAAGAGGGTTATGAAAAACAAATATATCGACCTAGGGTCACGTTATCCTAGGTTGATAACCCCCACCATTCATTTTGGATACGGACATGTGTAAACATGAGTTATTCTTGTATAGACTTGTTTTACTGACTAAAGGGAGATTACACAGAGCTCCTCTTCAGTCATTGTGTAGTCGAAGCTCAAGCAGTTAACGTGGCTAGTCTCGATACTTTCCTCAATGACGTCAATCGAAAAGGTGAATGTATAGGACGGATATCAGACATGAAGATAGATTTCACTTATGAAGTCGTGAAATTTAAAAGAATCATCACGATATATGGTGTTGCTGTTATTGCACAACTGAAATATCACGGTCCTACCGACATTTATGATATTCATCCACACAGTGTTTTCATGCCTAAAAGATTTACAGAAGTCTTAACTGACGAAAAGTTAAACAAATACAATTACTGTGAAAAAAGAACAAACATAATTTACAGAGGACTAATCAATGGTAGATATGAAGTGGATTTCACATAATTTTTTTCTTTTGTTGGAATAAATTTTCTGTTTGAAGAAGTTAGTTAATTTTTATTTTATTTTATTTTTTTGTTTTTGCATTTTGGTCACTGGCGTAGTATTGATTTACTCGTAAACCAATGTGTGCATGTACGTGTATGTGTTTGATTTGGTCACTGGCGAGGTATTGATTTACCCGTAAACCAATGTATGTGTGTTTGAAAATATGTAAAAACAAAAAAAAAAAATATAAAAAACCTCCTAGAAATACCACCACCTTGACGTGGTGAGGAGGCTTATGTCAGAACATGTTTTTTGACGAACCAAGAGGGGTATGAAACAAATTATATCAACCTTAGGGTCACGTGACGAGAATCCTCGAATCTGATTGGCTGATGGTTTCCCCCACCACCCTCTTCCGACCCTACGGCTCCCTTCGCAGTGGACCTTGTCCCCCTACATGCCTATGCATGTTCAAACATGAAGAGACTTGTCGCTTAACGCAGCTGTAATCTCCACGGAATTCTATATAACATATGTTATGAAAATAATATTACGTATATTAACTTTATGATTTTTTTTTTCGAGATTAGAGTCTACTATTAGATTATTATATTTGTAAAATTCGAAAATGATATTAGTTTTAAGATCGATTAATTGAATTTCGATTTAATAAAACTTTCTTTATATTGGAGTCTAAGATTATTCGAAGTGCCAGATACTCTCCACGGCCTACAATTCGATTTATTACAATATTCATGATATTGGAGGTGTATATTCTTAGATTATTAAATACGTTTTGATATTTATGAAAAAACAATATATAAAAGTTGATGAGAAGAAGAGGGGGGAGGGGAGGGGTGATGACGTTGTTGTTAATTTTATGATATATTATCGTAAAATTATTAGAATATATGTATATATCTCATTGTTATAATTTATATTCGTTAGCAATAATATATATTTTCTTCGTTACAATTTATGTTTATATTCCTTTGTAATAATATATATATATTTCATCGTTGTCATATATGTATAAATTCCTTTTGTAATAATATATATTTCATCGTTACTAACTATATTTGTATAAATTCGTTTGCAGTAATATATATTTTCGTCAATACAATTTATATTTATATTCCTTTGTAATAATATATATTTTCGTCAATACAATTTATCTTTATATTCCTTTGTAATAATATATATTTTTGTCGTTACCATATATGTATATATTCATTTTGTAATAATATATGTGCATATTTCATTGTTATAATTTATATTCGTTTGCAATAATAAATCCTCGCGCGGGCTCATTACCGCGTATGGGGAGCGTCCCACGGGTGGCGGATGTGGGGATGGTCGGTTGAAATTCCTTGGAAGTTCCTCCCGGCTAAGTCCGATGGACTCGCTGACCAACAATGAGAGGGGCCCTCCAGACTTGCTGGAGAGAGGGGACCTCCAGACTTGCTGGAGGTAGAAGCCCACCAGACTTGCTGGAGGTTGTGACGTAGGATTGAACGCCCTACTCACATATCTTTAGTTCACCAAACACCCCGAAAAGTCATGGATCTCCCTAAGGTAAAACGCTCATTATCCGGAGGTAAACTAGTCCCCCGTTCGGGTCTCCGGGTGGGGACTGCTTTAGGGGATTCATGGCGCAAGTTGAAATATAGGGATTTAAATATTGGTACGTGGAACGTAAGGAGTTTAAACACAGTAGGGGGGCTAAAATCGGTCGCGAATGAGGTAAATGGGTACAATTTGGATGTCGTGGCTCTGCAAGAGATTCGCTGGCCAGGGGAGGGCTCGATGAGGGAAGGAAAGTACACTATTTGGTAAGGAGGAAGCGGGAATCATTGTTTAGGTACCGGGTTTCTAATTAGGAGTAGATTACTTTCCGCTTTGAGGGACGTAAAATTCTTTGGTGATAGAATTTCGGTAGCTACATTTCAGGGACGTTGGTTTAAAATCGCATTAATAAACATACATTGTCCGACCGAAGACAGTGACGATGAAGTCAAAAGTGAATTTTACTATAAACTCGAATGGGTTTATGATAAACTACCGCGAAACTACATGAAAATAATTGTAGGTGACGCGAACGCAAAGGTAGGAAGGGAAGAAGTTTATATTCCGACGATTGGTAAAGAAAGTTTGCACGAATATAGTAATGATAATGGGATCCGTCAGATAAACTTTGCCATCTCGAAAAACCTGATAATTAAAAGTACGACGTTTAAACATAAGGATATTCATAAATATACTTGGACATCACCGGATTCGCAAACACGAAATCAAATCGATCATGTCTTGATACAACACAGCTGGCAAAGCAGTATAATCAATGTACGGTCTTATCGCGGAGCAGAATGAGGGTCGGATCATGAATTAGTAATCGCGAAACTTCGACAAAAACTTAATATAAAAAAGAGAAAAGAAAACCATTTCGATTTTGAGAATTTTAATTTGGACAAATTAAAAAATCCATCAATTAGAAACCAATTCGAGCTAGATGTTAAGAATAGGTTTGAAGCTTTAGAGCTTCCTGACGAGGACCACGAGGATATTGACAATGTATGGGTAGAGATCAGGGATAATATTAAAGCGGTCGGTAACTCGTGTCTAGGCAAAAAGGAAAGTAAGAATAACAAACCGTGGTTTGATGAAGATTGCTTAAACATGTGCGAAAAAAGAAAAGCCGCTAAATTAAAAGCTCTAAATAATCCTAGCGAAGACAATCTGGATTACTTCCGAATTTCAAAGAACGAAACGACAAAATTGCTCAAAAATAAAAAAAGGGAGTATCTTAAAAATAAAATATTCTAATCGAGCAGGGGATTCCAAAAAAATTAGTAAATCTAGTCAGGATGTGCTTGACGGAGAAACTCAATAAAGTTAGAATCGGTAATAATTTGTCCGAAAAATTTGAGGTTCGTTCGGGCTTAAAACAGGGGGCTTCTCTTTCGCCTGTCCTGTTTAATTTGGCATTAGAACATGCCATTAGGGAGGTAATGCGAACCGAGAAAGGGTTGGATCTGGGCGGGACAACATCCGTGCTGGGCTATGCTGATGATCTGGTACTGTTAAGCGAAGACGTTAAAACTATAAAACTAAATACGACAACGTTAATGAAAGCCGGCAAAGAACTAGGACTCGAAATAAACGTGGATAAAACAAAATATATGGTTAGCTGCAAAAATGGCGATACTACTGGTAACATCGTTATAGATGGTAATATGTTTGAACAGGTAGATAAATTTAGGTATCTAGGTTCTACGATAACTAGAAAAAACGAAATTGAAGAAGAGATTAAGGTTAGACTGAAGGCGGGAAATGCTTGTTATTTTTCTGTGACAAAACTACTTAGTTCGCGCCTCTTGTCCCGGAGCTTAAAAATTAGAATCTATAAAACAATTATCTTGCCTACAGTTCTTTATGGATGCGAAACTTGGCAGCTTACATTAAGGGATGAGCAGCGTCTTAAGGTTTTTGAAAATAAAGTATTGCGTAGAGAGTTCAGACGGTTACACAACGCCGAATCGCGTGAACTGTATCCGGGTAATATAATTGAGGTAATTTCATCGCGGCGAATCAAATGGGCTTGTAAAGTTGTTGGGCTTAGTAACGAGAGAATTCCTAAAAGGTTAATATTTGCTGTGCCGAATGGTAAGCGTCCGAGGGGTAGACCGAAGCGAAGGTGGGAAGATTGCATTAAAGCCGATCTGAAGGGACTGGGTTTGGACGGCGAACGGTGGAGGGAGGTGTGTAACAAGCCATTGGTGGTGTCGGCATCGAACCTTCGGGTTCGCTAAGCCTTATTATTATCATTATTGCAATAATAAATATTTTCGTCGCTACACTTTATATTTACTTGAGGTAGACAAGATGGGACCAGTTGAGACATGATATCGTAGAATGTCACAATATATGTCTATATTTTTCTCGTTACACTTTATATTTACTTGAGGTAGACAAGATGGGACCAGTTGAGACATGATATCGTAGAATGTCACAATATATGTATATATTTATGTCACTACACTTTATATTTTCTTGAGGTAGACAAGATGGGACCAGTTGAGACAGATCCGGACCTGTCGAACTCAAAAATGAAAAAATACAAATCAGGATTAAGGATTAGGATTAGGGATTGGCATTAGACATTAAGGATTAAGATTAGGGATTAAGATCAATCAAAATAAATTATATTGGTCACGTGGTGTACAGGTGGATAAGGTAAGAATAGCCCAGGGTTCAAAGTCCAAAAGTGCTCCCCAAATCCTTGTGCCAGAACCGATATTTATATCCTACTAAACTAAACAACATATAACACACAACACACTACAATAATACCAACGTATAACTTGTGAAAGTTACAAACTACCAATTGTTGTCATGGCTGCAAAATCCGATAAAATTTATCTCAATATATCCTTAAAAACTCCAGATGAACTAGGTAGTGTCGTAAATTCCTTTAATACCACAATCCAACAAGCCGCCTGGACTGCCTCCTTCCCAAAAGATTTCTCCAGAATTCCTAAAAAGACCGTTCTACCCCAACAACTCCTTGACCTAATCCACTCCAAACACGTGCCAGCTTATTGTGGCAACGTGCTCGATATCCTACCGACCGCAACTGCTATAATTATTACTGGAAACAATTATAACTGGAACTAGCCACCTTCAGATCACAATCCTTTAACTCATACCTCTATCCTCCCTCTCTGTTCTTGATAACTCTCTTTAGAAATCCTCTACGAAAATCCTAAACCCTCACCAAATTAATCATCCACTCCGACGAGATGACGACCCCTGGGCAGCATCTGACGAAGATAAAGCCGAAGAGTTGGCCAATCACCTTTCCAATACATTTATTCCCCATCCGACATCCCATCCTGCCCACACCGTAACAGTAGAATAATTTCTTACATCATCTATCCCAATTTTCTTACCTTCTAAAGCAATTCGTCCTTCCAAAGTGAAATTTCAATTACAAAAGCTAAGTATATGATCTCCTTACAACTCAGATCCTTCGACAACTTCCATCCAAAGCAGTCATATTCCTTATATATATATATATATCTACAATTGCATCATACGCACCACCCATTTTCCTCTGTTATGGAAACACCCAACCATTACCCTTTTTCGAAAACCAGGCAAACCTCCCAACAGCTTGATATCCTATAGACCACTTAGCCTACTCCCAATCCGATGCAAAAGTCTTTGAAAAGATCCTTTTGAAACGACTTCTACCCCTTATAGAATCCCAAAATCTTCCTTCCCATCAGTTTGGTTTTAGCTCAAAACATTCCACTGTTCAACAAGGAATTCGAGTCAGCAGCATTAGAAAACAAGCAATACTGTTCGCGTGCATTTTTGGACATATCGCAGGCTTTTGACCGGGTATGGCACCCCGGGTTGCTCTACAAGCTTTAAATCCATCTCCCTCAGTCCTTATACCTAATCCTTCGATCCTATCTCTCTGACCGCTCCTTTCGAATACTCTGCAGAACGGAATTTTCCGGTATTTATTCAATTAAAGCCGGTGTTCCTCAAGGCAGCGTCTTGAGTCCCGTGCTTTACATCCTCTTTATCGCTGACGTTCCTGCTCATTCCGATACCTTCCTTGCAACATTTTCTGATGACACCGCTATCCTATTATCCAACTCAGATGCTGAAATAACATCCTTAAATCTGCAAAGGCACCTCTCCCTGATTGAGCAGTGGAACTATAAAGTGAATGAGTCGAAATGCAAACATATTACCTTTACTCTCCGACGCAATTCCTGTTCACCAGTACACTTTAATTCCATTGAGCTTCCTTTCTCAGACACAGTCCGGTACCTTGACTTTCTCTTAGACAGACGACTAACGTGAAACCCTCATACTAGATTTAAAAGACAGGAACTAAACCGACGATACGGACAACTATACCGGCTACTAAACAGAAAATCTAAACTTTCCATTGAAAACAAGTTACTGATCTACAAGACAATACTGAAACCTATCTGGACTTACGGACTGGAACTGTGGGGGACAGCAAAATTTAGTAACATCAAACGCATTCAATCCTTTCAGTCCAAAGTCCTTCGAACAATAATTGGTTTTCCATTCTATGTTACCAACCAAACCATACACCATGAACTTAATATCCCATTTGTCCTAGACCTTATCTCTCGAAAATTTTTCAAATTCCACCAAAACCTTACATACCATCCAAATCCAATTGCACAATCTCTCTCTAGTACTACTCATCCCTACAATCCTTCTCGGAGGTTGAAGCGGCAGTGGCCCAGAGACTTGTAAGAATATATTGGAGTTCTGGCAATGGCCAGATTCTCCACTCAAGCCATGTATGTCTGGTTATAGTGTCTCTGCTCAGCCTCCATTGTTAATACCAGTGATGTGGCTGAGTGAAAGACGCTAGGATCTCTTAGAGTTCTACCTTTACTTCCACGAGTGTGGAGAAAGGCTTGGTGATCTTGAGTGAATTAATATTATAAATATTGTATAAAAAAAATGTATGTTTTTAAGTATTGATTTTCTTAGATTAGTTTATTTTTGTTCAGTTTAGTTTCTTTTAGTTTATATACATTTACATTTAGTATTATTTTATTGCTGTTTATTACTTTTATTTATTGTGCATAGTATGGATGAGCTACTCTTTATCACTATTGTTATTGTCCTTGAACGTGACAGATTGTAATATATCTCAATAAAGACTAATATAAAAAAAAAATCTTACGGTTTATTATATCAGGTTCCCTCACCTGACTATGGATCAATTTTGTGAAACAAAGAATGTAAGAACAAAAGTTGGCTAATAGGGTGAAATGATGTAGTTTTTGGGCATAAGTGAAATGGCGCAGGCTTGTGCTCCTGTCGCAGTTTGTTTCTACTTACTCCGAATTGAGTCTTGCAGATGAAATACATGATGGATGAAAATATTTTTTTTAAAAAATGAACTTTATTTATTCTTCTGAACAACCTTTTATTCGAGCACAAGAAAATACGGGTTTTCATCCGAACACAGTTATTATTCAGTTACAATAGATCTGGACGCATTGCGACCTCTAGCAACTATAGTCTCCTTGAAGAATCGATACAATCCATAAAATTGGTCACGATAATAACTGTTGCTGGAAACTTTTTCATGAAGGAAGGTGCTAATTATTTGGTCTCTGATATGATCGGAATCTGACTATGATCGGCATCGACATTTATTCTAAGTTTTTTTTTTCTCCTAGAGAATTCATTTCCAAGCTACAGGGACATTTATAGTAATCTGTCTCAGATTTTGACAAAGTTGGTATAAATAAGTTTTCGTTGACCGTGAGGACCGACCGTATCACTTAAATAAATTATTAGGTTTAGGTATTCGATCGACGCATAATTTAACTTTCTTTGATTTCTTAAAGAACAAGTTTTTCGCTTCGATGCACTGTTTAGTAGTAATAGATTAAAACGAAACAAAAAACGATCGGATAAATCTTCCCGTTTTGCCTGTAAAAAGTTTTCCATTGGTGACACGTGTTTGCAATTTTGTATGTTACAAATCTAAAACCATATACAGGGTGTCCCGTAACTGGAGGGAAATATTTAAAGGAAATATAAGAACTCAAGAACTGCAATAAAAGTTTAAATAAACAATGGTTAGATTTTCAGCAGGAAATTAAAGTGTTGTACTCACATTAAAAAAAGTCACGTTTTTTGTTGAATAGGAAGTGATTAACTAAAAAACTATTCAATTAAAGTAATTAACAATGGCTTCACTTTAAACTAGACAAAATTTACTTTAAATAAAAATAGAGTATGGTATTGTTAAAACCATTTAATGTGGAACTTTGAGCGGCTAAACCCAGCTAAGGAGCGGGGGGAGGGAACGGGTATGGATTCAGGAAGAACCTAGGTGTGCCCTCCCCTGCGAAAATTCCTGGATCAGCTACTGTAAGCAATTTTATCTCAGCTAGGATCTTTCCTCATATCATATGATAAGAATGAAAAAAATAAGTTTGTAAAATACACTTATATTTAAAGATGCATAGCTTATAATTCCTTCCAAGTTAATTTAATAAATGTTCTAGTTTACGGTTGCTGAGTCAACAAGATTATCAACGATATTGAGGTCTATAGTAAAAGGAATTATTCTTTCTAATAAAAAGTGATACCAGTTGCGCATAAGAATATCTCTGAACTCTTGATTAAATGGACCACAGTAAGACAAAAAGCCAGAAAGAATTAAGACGTCACCAATTAATTTCAATATTTCTGATTTGAAATGTTCTAACTGTTCTTTCCATCTTATATTTTCTTCCTCTAAAGCTTTTAATAGTTTTCGTGCAGTTTTGATTCTCTGCTTGCAAAATAGAGCCTCCTTTGCAATATTCTAGTATGATAACGTAATTGTACTTTGTGAATTGAATAAATTTAACTCGAGATAAAAAATAACAATAAGAATAAAAAATCTCCTTGATGGACCACAAAACGTTTACTTACCACCATATTAATAGGCATTATTTTTTTTTTAAATTGAACTTAAAAATATTACTTTTTATTTTATTTATTTTAAAATTTTATTTTATTGATATTTACAACTAAATTACATGGAAAATACAATAAGTAAATGTGACATTGGTAACATGACATGTACAACATGAAGAGAAACTACCCATTGGTAGAACTCAAAAAAATATTACTTTAATGAAGAGAAGAATAGTTGGGGTGGTCAGTCAAAAAGGAAGGCAAAAATAAATGATAATATTTATTTTTTACATATGCCGACGTTTCGACCTGAAGTTCAGGCCTTCATCAGGGCTAAGAAAATAACCAGATAACAAGGTATGAGAAACATAAGTAGTGATGGTAAAAAATAACAAAAATAGACAAATTAGAAAAATAAAATAAATAAATATAAAGTAAAATAAAATTGTTAGAATAATGACTGAGAACTAAGAGATAAATAATAATAACCGTTACAAAGTGCAGAATGATGAAGCAGTCATAATAAAAAAAGGTGACATAAGTGTTACAATGGGAATCTTAGAATAAAATGTAAAACATAAAAAAGAAATATGAAGTTATATAAATAATAATAATAATAATAAGGCTTAGCGAACCCGAAGGCTTAACTCATTCTTCTTCGGTCCGAATATTCTACGCAATACTTTATTTTCAAAACCTTAAGACACTGCTCATCCCTTAATGTAAGCGGCCAAGTTTCGCATCCATAAAGAACTGTAGGCAAGATAATTGTTTTATAGATTCTAATTTTTAAGTTTCGGGACAAAAAGCGCGAACTAAGTAGTTTTATCACAGAAAAATAACAAGCATTTCCCGCCTTCACTCTAACCTTAATTTCTTCTTCAATTTCGTTTTTTCTAGTTATCGTAGAACCTAGATACCTAAATTTATCTACCTGTTCAAACATATTACCATCTATATCGATATCACCAATAGTATCGCCATTTTTGCAGCTAACCATATATTTTGTTTTATCCACGTTTATTTCGAGTCCTAGTTCTTTACCGCCTTTTATTAACGTTGTCGTATTTAGTTTTACAGTTTCAACGTCTTCGCTTAACAGTACCAGATCATCAGCATAGCCCAGCACGGATGTTGTCCCGCCCAGAATCCAACCCTTTCTCGGTTCGCATTACCTCCCTAATGGCATGTTCTACTGCCAAATTAAACAGGACAGGCGAAAGAGAAGCCCCCTGTTTTAAGCCCGAACGAACCTCAAATTTTTCGGACAAATTATTACCGATTCTAACTTTATTGAGTGTCTCCGTCAAGCACATCCTAACTAGATTTACTAATTTTTTTGGAGTCCCCTGCTCGATTAGAATATTATACAGTTTCTGGCGGTCAATAGAATCGTAAGACTTTTTAAAATCTATATACAGCTGGTGAACAATACCGTTATACTCCAATTTTTTCTCTAATATTTGCCGTAAAGAAAATATTTGATCAATAGTCGAACGATTCCTTCTAAATCCGCATTGGTAGTCTCCGATAATTTCCTCGGCGTATTCCGTGATTCGACTGGTTAAGATTAAAGTGAATATTTTATAACATACCGGAAGGAGTGAAATTCTTCGATAGTTATTACAATCCGTCCTCGGACCCTTTTTGTGAATCGGAATAAGAATAGATTCTTTCCATTCTTCAGGTAATTTCTCGTTCACCCAGATCTTTTTAACCAACCGATGTATTTTAGAAACTCCAGCTTCCCCGCATGCCTTAATTAGTTCAGTAGGAATATTATCGATTCCCGCTGCTTTATATGATTTTAATTTTCCGATGGCTACTTCAACTTCCTCTTTACTTGGTCCTTCTATTAATGGTTCAGCACTCTGGTACTCAGAAGGAGGACACAGATCATAATTTCCCGAATTTAAAATATTGTCAAAGTGGTCCTTAAACTTATTCAATATGTCAACCGGATCGGTCAGAATATTGTTATTATCATCCCTAATTCCAGACGTTACGGGCCCTACATATTTACGTGATCTGTTTATACCTTTGTACATGTCTCTTACGTTATTTTCGATTCTATTAGTTTCTGAAGGCAGTGGATCAGCTGATGCGAAGGACGTGTTCTGAAATCTTCTCTCAGTTGTTGCCCATTTTTCAGCGGAATCTCTTTGATTATTTACTGAATATAGTTGAAGTGTACACCAGAGCAGTTGTTATTTACAGTTTGCTACATTTTTTTTTTTATTATTTTTTTTTTTTTTTAATTTTTTTTTCTTCTCTTATGATATGCGGCATTGTCAGCCAGTGATGTCCAGTAAGGTGCCCACTAAGAGGACTCGGTCAGACGGAGTTAGTACCCCTCGTGATTCACCAGTGAAACAAAAAACTCGTCGCTGCCTGCGAGAAATAGCTCCAATAACCACAGTGAAAACTTCAGATACAGAACCTCAGCCTCAACCAGGTACCTCTTCGCAAGAAATGGTTGAAGAATCTCCTTTCTTCACTCCAAACCCGTTCCAAGTGCTTCATAATGACAGAGAAGTAATGGAGGAAGCAGCAGTACCCAGGGAACCAAGGCCTCCTCCGATATTTGTAAAAAATATCAAAAATTTTCAACTACTGTGTACACAGCTAAACGAGATCTGCTCCGGCAGTTATTCTTGCCTCAACAGGACCAACGACACAAAAATAACACCTGATACTGCAGAAGCCTACCGAAAAATTGTGAAGTACCTGTCAGAAACGAATGCAAATTTCCACACGTACCAGCTGAAACAGGAGAGATCGCTACGAGTGGTGGTAAGAAATTTACACTACTCAACCCCAACTGAAGTGATAAAAGAAGAACTAGCGACGCTTGGTTTCAAAGTGCGTCAGGTAACCAACGTTCTGAAGGAGAATAAGGAGCAGCCAGGAGTGAGTAATAAAGTTCCACTACCTTTATTTTTCGTGGATCTAGAGCCATCACCTGGCATTGAAAAAATATATGATATCAAGAGATTGTACTACACTATCGTGAAGATAGAGAAGCCATACCCCAAGAAGGAAATTGTGCAGTGCCACAGTTGCCAGGAGTATGGCCACACGAAAACTTATTGTCACCATCTGCCGCGTTGCGTGAAATGCGGTGAACAGCACAAATCTGTGGAGTGCACCAAACCAATACAAGATCCTGCAGTGTGTGCACTATGCCAGGAGGGACACCCGGCCAACTACAAAGGCTGCCAAACCTATAAGAGCCTCAAATCCAGATACCAGAAGAACCGGATTCAAGATGAGACAACCAGACCAAGAAGAGAACCTTCTAGAATTGTTAACAATAATTTATCATACTCCGAACTACTTGGAGGTAAGAACCCCAATAATACATGTGAAGCCCTGCCGCAGCAACTACCTCAGCCCCAATCTCAATATTCTGTTCATCCTAACACACAAAATCATCAACAACCTCAAATTCCTCCTCCTTCAAATGCAACATATCTCACTAGTTTGTTAGCATCTTTCCTAACCGATTTCAAATCAATAGTCACTCCACTCATATCACTCCTTACAAATCTCGTATCTCACCTCATCCCTCCTTTGAAAAATCCTTAATGACCCACATTCCAAAACCCATGTCCATTCTCCTTTGGAATGCGAATGGTGTTAGAAATCACGTTGACGAATTAACAGCTTTACTACAAGACAAGAACATTGACGTAGCCCTAATTACAGAAACTCGACTGACCATAAAACAGCATTTAAAAATCCCACAGTATTTAACATACCGTACTGACCACCCTGATGGCAGAGCACATGCCGGCACTGCTGTCATCGTACACCACTCACTTTCTCAAAACCAGCTCCCATTACCGACACAAGATTTCCTACAATCAACCGCTATCGTAATCAAAACCTTCTCCTTTCCCGTCACCATAGCATCAGCATATTGCCCTCCTAACAGATCCATATCCAATATCCAGTTCAGTTCTCTTCTCAACTCCTTAGGACATCATTTCATCCTGGGTGAAGATTTAAACGCCAAACACCATCAATGGGGTTCTAGAACCACGAACTCTCATGGCAGAACATTGTTATCTTCACTCAATTCCCAACGGTTCAGTATCCTTCCTCCTAACTCACCTACCTACTGGCCCACAGATCCTAACCGCAATCCCGATATCCTTGATTTTTTCATCCACAGTGGCTTAGGTCCCCTCAATCATTCCCTTACCCCTCTTGCCGAACTATCCTCAGATCATAGTCCATTATTACTCCAATTATCTCTAGCTCCTATTCCTAAGTCTTCTCCACCGTCCTTCATTAGAGGCCCAGTTAACTGGAAACTCTTTCACCAAATCCTAACCGATAAAATTGACTTCAGAATGACCCTGAAAACCCCAGATGACCTTGACAATACCGTACACTTTTTTACCACCACTGTCCATCAAGCAATCTGGACTGCTTCCTCTCTAAACCACTCCTCAAGAACTCCTAAGAAAAATAAGTTACCTCAACACCTCATAGACCTAATCCATACCAAACGCCGTGCCAGATTATTATGGCAACGTACTAGACACCCCACCGATCGCCAATCCTATAATTATTTTTGCAAAAAACTAAAGATAGAATTGGCCACCTTCAGATCCTAATCCTTCAACTCCTACCTCACTTCCCTCTCTTCTCATGACAATTCCCTATGGAAGACCACAAAACATATCCTAAAACCCCATCATATATCACATCCTCTCCGTCGAGGTGATGGCTCTTGGGCAGCATCTGACGAAGATAGAGCCGAAGAATTCGCCAAACACCTTTCCCTTACATTCACCTCTCATCCAGAATTCAATCCCACCCACACGCCAGCAGTAGAGGAATTCCTTAATTCACCCATCCCACTCTCCTTACCGCCTAAAGCAGTTAATCCTTCTGAGGTCAAATTCCTCTTACAAAAACTACCTACCCGTAAATCACCTGGATACGACCTCCTTACCTCTCAGATCCTTAGACAACTCCCTCCTAAAGCTGTCATATTCCTTACATACATATACAATAGCATCCTACGAACCACCCACTTTCCTCTTTTATGGAAACATTCCACTATTATCCTGTTTCCGAAACCAGGCAAACCTCCCAACACCTCAACGTCCTACAGACCAATTAGCCTTCTTCCGATTCTCTCAAAAATCTTTGAAAAGATCCTCCTGAAACGCATCCTACCCTCTATAGAATCCCATACTCTTCCTTCCCATCAGTTCGGATTTCGTTCACAACACTCTACAGTCCAACAAGGACTCCGAGTGGTTGATCATATTTCCGCAGCATTGGAAAACAAGCAATATTGCTCGGGTGCATTTCTGGACATAGCTCAAGCTTTCGACCGGGTATGGCACGCCGGGCTTCTTTCCAAGCTGAAAAACTATCTTCCTCAGTCCTTGTACCTTGTTCTCCGTTCCTACCTCTCAGATCGTACCTTCCGAGTTCGTTGCGGTACTGAATTTTCGCATTGCTATCCAATTGAGGCAGGTGTTCCTCAAGGTAGCGTATTGGGTCCCGTCCTTTACATCCTCTTTACCGCCGATATCCCTGTCCATCCCGATACCTTCCTGGCAACTTTTGCTGATGACACCGCCATTCTATCATCCGACTCAGATCCCAACATAGCATCCTTAAATCTCCAAAACCACCTCACCTTGATTGAGCACTGGTGTAATAACTGGCGCATTAAAGTTAATGAATCTAAATGCCAACATATTACCTTTACACTCCGACGCAGTTCCTGTCCACCAGTACACTTTAATTCCATCCAGCTTCCTTACTCAGACACAGTCCGGTATCTTGGCTTTCATTTAGACCGAAGACTAACGTGGAACCCACATACTAGACTCAAAAGACAAGAAATCAACCGACGATACGGCCAGCTATACAGACTACTAAACAGAAAATCCAAACTTTCTATTGAAAACAAATTACTTATCTACAAGACAATACTGAAACCTATATGGACATACGGAATTGAACTGTGGGGGACAGCAAAAGCTTCTAACATCAAACGTATTCAATCCTTTCAATCTAAAGTCCTTCGAACAATAGTTGATGCTCCGTTCTATGTAAATAACAAAATCCTACACCATGACCTTAATATCCCATTTGTCCTAGACCTTATTCCAGAAAAATTCTCCAAATTTCACCAGAACCTTACCTATCATCCAAATCCCCTTGCACAATCTCTATCCACCACCACCCATCCCTACAATCCTCCTTTAAGGTTGAAGCGGCAGTGGCCCAGAGACCTTTTGTAAATAAGCAAATATTGGAGTTCTGCCAATGGCCAGATTCTCCACTCAAGCCCGAGTGTGTATGATTAGGTTAGTTCTTTTGTTTATATACATTTATTTTATTTTATTGTATTTATTTTTATTTTATTTTATTGTATTTATTATTATTAAGTTTCTGTATTATTTTTTTTTTTTATTATAAATAGAGTGTGAGTGTGCTTTCTCTGAACACTATTATAAATGTCCTTAATGTGACAGAATGTAATATTTCTAAATAAACAAATATAATAGTAAAAAAAAAAAAAAAAAATAGTTTCTATTTCAATTATTTTATTTTTAAGATACTCCCTTTTTTTTATTTTTGAGCAATTTTGTCGTTTCGTTCTTTGAAATTCGGAAGTATTCCAGATTGTCTTCGCTAGGATTATTTAGGGCTTTTAATTTAGCGGCTTTTCTTTTTTCACGCGGACTCGCGGCCGCGCCTCGCGCGGGCTCATTACCGCGTATGGGGACCGTCCCACGGGTGGCGGATGTGGGGATGGTCGGTTGAAATTCCTTGGAAGTTCCTCCCGGCTAAGTCCGATGGACTCGCTGACCAACAATGAGAGGGGCCCTCCAGACTTGCTGGAGAGAGGGGACCTCCAGACTTGCTGGAGGTAGGGGCCCACCAGACTTGCTGGAGGGTGTGACGTAGGATTGAACGCCCTACTCACATATCTTTAGTTCACCAAACACCACAAAAAGTCATGGATCTCCCTAAGGTAAAACGCTCATTATCCGGAGGTAAACTAGTCCCCCGTTCGGGTCTCCGGGTGGGGACTGTTTTAGGGGATTCATAGCGCAAGTTGAAATATAGGGATTTAAATATTGGTACGTGGTACGTAAGGAGTTTAAACAAAGCAGGGGGGCTAAAATCGGTCGCGAATGAGGTAAATGGGTACAATTTTGATTTCGTGGCTCTGCAAGAGGTTCGCTGGCCAGGGGAGGGCTCGATGAGGGAAGGGAAGTACACTATTTGGTACGGAGGAAGCGGGAATCATTGTTTAGGTACCGGGTTTCTAATTAGGAGTAGATTACTATCCGCTTTGAGGGACGTACAATTCTTTAGTGATAGAATTTCGGTAGCTACATTTCAGGGACGTTGGTTTAAAATCGCATTAATAAACATACATTGTCCGACCGAAGAAGGTGACGATGAAGTCAAAAGTGAATTTTACGA
>OV725078.1:209858924-209878924 GCA_928085145.1 Nezara viridula
AGCAGTGATTCCCTTACTTACACCCCTCTACACCAGTTGAAGCTATACAAGACGAACTTACGGCCATGGGATTTAAAGTAAGACAGGTCACCAATGTAATGAAGGACAAGGAAGACGACTCAGGGGAAAATAGAAAGATTCCATTACCTCTATTTTTTGTTGACTTAGAACGTTCAGCAGGAGTGGATAAAATATACGAAATTAAAAGATTGTATTACACAAGTGTTAAGGTTGAAATATCTTACACTAAGAAAGAAATTGTCCAGTGCCACAACTGTGAGGCATATGGCCACACCATGGCTTACTGCCATCATATACCAAGATGCGTGAAATGCGGACAGGCACACAAGTCCGGCAAATGCACAAAATAGAAATCAGAACACACATTATGTGCTCTATGTCGGGAAGGACATCCTGCAAACTACAAGGGATGTGAGATATATAAAAATATCAAAAATAAATTTTACAAATCTCGAAACAAAGAAGAAACTTCCCAACCCGGAAGAGGACCTGTTAAAAAAGTGGACCCTAAAGTTTCCTTCTCTCAGTTACTTGGAGGTAGAGACCAGACTGATAAAGGTGAGGCCCTGCGCCAACAGCGACCCCAATCCCAACGTCAACTTCCTGTCCTTCCTAATGAACAAAACCCTCATCAATCTCATCAACGTCAAATTCCTCATATTCCTCCTCCATCACATTCCACAGATCTTACCAGTCTGTTGGCATCTTTCCTTACTAAATTCAAATCCCTTGTTACCCCACCGATATCACTCCTCACAAATCTCGTATCTCATCTCATCCCCCCTTTAAAAAATCCTTAAATGGATCCCATCAAACCCTTATCCATACTCCTTTGGAATGCGAATGGTGTTAGAAACCACACTTACGAACTAACAGCTCTACTACTAGACAAGAACGTTGACTTAGCCCTCATTACTGAAATTTGACTGACCAGAAAACAGAGTTTAAAAATACCTCAATACATAACCTACCATCCTGACGGTAAATCCCATGCCGGTACTGCTGTTATTGTACAACACTCCCTTTCTCATCACCAGCTCCCTTTACCAACACAAGATTTCCTACAATCCACCGCTATCGTAATCAAAACCTTCTCCTTCCCTATTACCGTTGCATCAACGTATTGCCCTCCTAATCAATCCATCTTCAATGACCAGTTTAGTTCCCTCCTCAATTCCTTAGGACATAATTTCATCATGGGTGCAGACATAAAATCAAAGCATCAACAGTGGGGTTCAAGAACCACGAACTCTTGTGGTAGAACATTGTTGCCTAAAATCCCAACGTTTCTCCCTCCTTCCTCTTAACTCACCTACCTACTGGCCCACTGATCCTAACCGCAATCCTGATATCCTTGATTTCTTCATCCACAGTGGTTTAGGTCTCCTCAATCATTCTCTTACCCGTCTTAATGACCTTTTCTCAGACCACAGTCCTTTATTACTCCAAGTATCACTAGATCCTATTCCTAAACCCTACCCACCATCCTTCATCAGAGGTCCATTCAACTGGAAACTTTTTCAGCAAATCCTTTCCGATCTAATTGACCTCAGAATAACCCTCAAGACCGCAGAAGACCTTGACAATACCGTACATTCCTTTACCACCCTGATTCAACAAGCAGTCTGGATTTCTTCATCCTCAAATCACTCTGAAAATCCTTAAAAAAATAACTTACCTCAACATCTCCTCTCCCTAATCCATATCAAACGCCGTGCCAGATCATCATGGCAACGCACTAGACATCCAGCCGATCGTCGTTCCTATAAATATTACTGTTAGCAACTGAAGCAGGAATTTTCCTACTTCAGATCCCAATCCTTTTAACTCCTACCTTACCTCTTTCTCCACTCATGACAATTCCATTTGGAATATCACCAAAAAAATCCTAAAATCCCACCAAGTTTCCCATCCCCTCCGTCGAAGTGATGGCTCATGGGCGGCGTCAAATGAAGACAAAGCTGAGGAATTCGCCAAACACCTCTCCTGCATATTCACTCCTTATCCGGAATCCCATCCTACCCATACTGCAATAGTAGAAGAATTCCTCTCTTCACCCATCCCACTCTCCTTATCACCAAAAGCAGTTAATCCTTCTGAGGTCAAACATCATTTACAAAAACTATATCCCAGTAAATCTCCTAGATACGACCTTCTAATCCGGCAGATCCTTCGGCAACTTCCATCCAAAGCAATTATATTCCTCACTTATGTATCCTACGAGCTACCCACTTTCCTCTGTTATGGAAACATTCTGTCATCATCCTTTTTCTGAAACCAAGTAAACCTTCTAATAACATAACTTCCTATAGACCAATAAGCCTACTTCCCATCCTTTCAAAAATCTTTGAAAAGATTCTACTGAAACGTATCCTACCCATTACAGAATTCCAAAACCTTCCTACCCACCAATTCGGATTTCGTTCAAAACATTCCACTGTCCAACAAGGCCTCGGTATTGTTAATATAGAAATCAAGCAATATTGCTTGGGTGCATTTCAGGACATTGCGCAAGCATTTAACCGGGCACACCGGATTGCTCTTCAAGCTTAAAACCTATCTACCTCAGTCCTTATATCTGGTACTTCAATCCTATCTCTCTGACCGCTCCTTTCAAGTCCGCTGTGGAAATGAATTTTCCAAGTGTTATTCAATTTAGGCGAGAGTTCCTAAAGGGAGCGTCTTGGATCCTATCCTTTATATTCTATTTACCGCTGATATTCCAACTCAGATCCTCAAACAGCTTCCGCAAACTTACAAAGGCGCATCCAAGTAAATAAATCTAAATCCAAACACACCACCTTCACCCTTCGGCGCAAATCGTGTCCACCAGTTTATTTCAACTCCATACTACTTCCCCTCTCCGACACAGTTCGGTACCTAGGCTTCCTTCCAGAAAAAAGACTAACATGAAACCCACATACCAGACTTAAAAGACAACACCTTAACCGACGATATGGCCAACTATATAGACTACTCAAAAGAAAATCTCAACTTTCAGTTGAGAACAAACAGTTCAATCCTGAAACCTATCTGGAGCTACGGACTCGAACTGTTCAATCCTTTCAATCCTTCCAGTATAAAGTTCTTCGAACTATAAACGATGCTCCCTGTATGTAACCAATAAAACCCTACACAATGACCCTAATATCCCATTTGTATTTGACCTAATCCCAGATAAATTTTCCAAATTCCACCAGAATCTCTCCCATCATTCTAATCCTGTAACACAGTCTCTATCTATCTCTAGTCATCCCTCCTCCTCGGATGTTAAATCGGCATTGGCCCCGCGACGTTATGTAAAAATGTTTATATTGGAGTACTGACACTGGCCAGAATCTTTACTCGTGTCCTGAGCGTCTGTTGCTGTAGTGCCCTCTATCAGTCTCCACTGGCTTACTATACCAGTGACGCTGCTGGAAGAGAAGCACTGGGATCTCCTGGAGTCCTGCTTTGGCTTCTACAGTTGGGGGACAAAGCTTGATTTCCTAATCGGAGTATCCTAGGCCAATGTAAATATTGTACATAGGAGTGAATGTGCTTTAGTTTTTTTGTTATTATTCGGCTAACCTGTTATTGTATTTATATTTTATATTACTTTATCTTTATATATATATATATATATATATATATATATATATATATATATATATATATATATATATATATATATATATATATATATATTCCTTTCTTGTGTGCATATTGTGTGAATGAATACTGTAACCCTAGTACCAATGCCCTTCAGTGTGGCAGACTGTATTAATACTCAATAAAACAAAAATAAAAAACATAAAAGGGTTTAGTCAATCTTCTTGTCTTGTAGTAAAGCTGTTAGTTCGCCAACGTGAGTTCTAGCACCATCCGCATTCTAAAGGAGAATGGATACGGATTTTGGGATGTGAGTTATTATCGATTTTTTAAAGGAGGGATGACATGAGATACGAGATTTGTGAGGAGTTTTATGAGTGGTGTAACTAGGGATTTAAAATCGGTGAGAAAAGATGCAAACAAACTGGTGAGATCTGTTGCATTTGAAGGAGGAGAAATAGGAGGAATTTGAGGTTGTTGATGGTTAGGTATGTTAGAATGAATAGAATATTGAGGTTGGGGCTGAGGTAGTTGCTGCGGCAGGGCTTCAAATGTAGTATTTGGATTCTTACCTCCAATTAGCTCGGAGTATGATAAATTATTATTAACGATTCTAGAAGGTTATCTTCTTGGTCTTGTTTTCTCATCTTGAATTCGGTTCATCTGGTATCTGGATTTGAGGCTCTTATAGATTTAGCAGCCTATTTATTTGACCGAATGTCCCTCTAGGCATGGCGCACAAACTGCAGGATCTTGTATAGGTTTTTTGCACTCTGCTGATTTGTGTTGTTTACCACATTTCACGCAACGCGGCAAATGGCGCCATTGGAGCCATTGGAGGCAAATTCGCGCAAGTGGAGACCATACGCCTGGCAATTGTGGCACTGCACGATTTCCTATTTATGGTATGGCTTCTCTATGTTCACGATAGTGTAGTACAATCTCTTGATTTCGTATATTTTCTCAATACCAGGTGATGGCTCTAGATCCACAAAAAATAAAGGTAGTGGAAATTTATTTTTTACTCCAGGCTGCTCCATCAGAACGTTGGTTATCTGTCGTACTTTGAAAATAAGCGCCAGTTGTTCTTTTATCGCCTCAGTTGGGGTTGAGGAGTGCAAATGTCTTATTACTACTCGTAGTGATCTCTCCTGTTTTAGTTGGTACATATAAAAATTTCCATTCGTTTCTAACAGGTACTGCGGTACCTACTTCAATTTTCCGGTAGGTTTCTACAGTAACTGGTGATAATTTTCTATCGTTGGTCCAGTTGAGGCAAGAATAACTTCCGGAGTAGATTTCATTTAGTTGTGTACATAATAGCTAGAAGTTTTTGATATTTTTTACAAATATCGGAGGTTGCCTTGGTTCCCTGCGTATTGCTGCTGACTCCATTACTTATCTGTCATTATGAAGCACTTGGAACTGGTTTGGAGTAAAGAAAGGAGATTCTTCAACCATTTACCTGGTTGAGGCTGTGGTTATGGATCTGAAGAGTTCACTATGATTATTGGAGCTATTTTTCGCCGGCAGCGACGATTTCTTTGTTTGACTGGTGAGGGGTATTAACGCCGTCTGACCGAGTCCTCTTAGTGAGCACGTTACTGAACATCACTTGGTGACAATGCCGCATATCATAAGAGAAGAAAAGAAGAAAAATAAAATTAAAAATTTAATAAAAAATGTATCAAACTGTAAATATTAACTGCACTGATGTACACTTCCACTGTATTCAGTGAATAATCAGAGAGATTCACTGCCTTCCTCCTACAATACATAACATTAGGGATATTACATAAAACATAATTTATATTCTCAAATGGATTTATATAACTAATATATACTGCCTTACTATAGCAACACTTAAAAAAAATATAAGTGTTACACCCTATCAAATATAAAATGTAAACATTAGGAGAACTAAATATAATATGAATATTGAGAAGGTTATGCAGACATTAGATGGCTTAAGTAAACATTGGTAAATTCACAAAAATGTAAACAAGACAGAGAAATCTCCAATCGGAACAAAACCTCGAAGCTGGTGCTGAATCTGCTAGGTAGAAATATAATGGAGTGTGACCTAACGCTCATGTGGCTACAACTGGGATGTGGTTGGGTGTTCATGGTTAGGTTGAAGTACAAAATCAGGAGTGCGCTATGAATATTTCAATTCGAATGCAAATGTGGCTTGCTTTTCACGTGGCCGAATCCTGGATCGTAATAGTTTTATAAAATAGTGAAACGAGTGTCGCATCCTAGCAGACTCCTTTTGAATAGCAAGTGCTACTTCCCTACGGAAATTGAAAAAAAAAATACATAAAGGAACAGTTCGAAAATGATTTAAGGAAAGGAATAAAAACGTCTTATGTTTATCTTTTAATGATCTCAAAGTCTATGTTTACGAGTGAAGGAGATCAATAAGGGGTTTATATTTTTAGTATTTAAAGGAGTTAAGGTCCATTTACTTACTGCTCAATAGAATTATGTGCAGTGTTTACGTATCTAAAATTGTTTTAAAATGTTTAAATAGAAAATCTCCAGAGACCTTTTATATTATTACTAAAATAAATATGTATTTTTTTCCAAATAACAATAAAATATAAAACGCCAAATATCTCGAAAACGGTTGGTTTTAGCGAAAATAGGACTTCGGTCCTAGCCCCCAAAGGACTCTAGGGGGGTCCGTAGAATTTCATGTAAAAATCAATATTATAATAAACCGGGCAGGAAGAATATTGTAGGGTTACGATGATTGGGATGGAGGGAGGAGCGCTAGATTTCTCATAAATATAATACTTAGATAGGGATTGAGAAGACCAAAAAGGTTGTTTATATTTTAATGATTAAAAAGGTCAAAGTCTATGTTTTTGTGTGAAGAAGAACAATAATAGATAAGATATTAAAGATCCAAGACCATTATTTATACTTAGATAGAGATTAAGAAGACCTAAGAGGTTGTTTATATCTTAAGGATTAAAGAATATGTGTTATATGTTATATATGTTTACGAGTGAAGGAGAACAATAAGAGACAAGAGATTAAAGGTCCACCCTGAGGGAGAGAGGTAGCTGAGTGGCAGGGCACTAAGCTTCCGGTGCTCAAGGTCCCAGGTTTAAATCCTGGCTCATTGCAGAAAAGTTATTTATTCTGTTCCAATGCCCGTGTGGCGACTCTGGGGTAGGGAGACCCTCCTGGGGCACACCCAGCCTCTATAAATTAAATAATTGATTAAGAGGGAAAATCCTGGCGGTTGAGCGTGATCCTGGCCCGATCCCCTCTCTGCACAACCGTAGGCCTTGAAACAGTACTTTCCCTAAATAGTACTGAACCCAAAACCCTTCATGGTTTGTAGAGGTACAGGTTTTAGATTAAAGGTCCAACTCAATTGTTTATACTTAGATAGGGTTTAAGAAGTCCTAAGATGTTGTTTTTATCTTAAAGATTAAAGGGGTCATAGACTATGTTTACGCGTGAAGGAGAAAAATAATAAGAGATTAAAGGTCCAAGTCCATTGTTTATACTTATATAGGGATTAAAAAGACCTAAGAGGCGGTTTATATCTTAAGGATTAAAGGGGTTAAAGTCCATCCGCTATCTGGGCAATAGAATTATGTGTAATGTTTACTTACCTAAAATTACTTCCAGAAGCCTTTAATGTATTACTAAAATAAATATATTATTTTTCCAAATAATAATAAAAACTAAAACATAAAAAGTCGAATATCTCGAAAACGGTTGATTTTAGAGCAAAAAGGACATCGACCCGACCCTATCCCCCAAACGGTTTTAGGGGAGCTCGAAGAATCCCATGTAGGACCCAATTTCATAATAAAAAATTAGGAAGATTAATGTAACTTTATGTTGGTTATAATGTTTGTGCTGGAGAAAGAAGCGCCAAATTTGTCATTATGCAAAAGGTAAACATTAGGCAAGCTATAGAAAAACAAAATAGCGGACAAAGTCCCCGGGCCTACAAACCTCTTGAGTACCTGAAAAGAAGAAGGCGGTAGGGCACACTCATCCTCTTAGAGGGGAGTGGGGGCGTGTGTTCAAAAATGAGCTTGACTTAAGAGTCACGTGACTAAATTTGACCGCAACCCGGTGGTTAAAGTAGGATAGGAGTAAACATGAGCGTGGCTTAATGGTGACTTGACTGGAAACGTGGTGGTTAAGATAGGGATGAGGTCTTAAAAGGCAGCGTGCCGTAGTTCAAACTACCCACCATAATGACGTCACTGAAATTGGCTGCTCCGATCGGTACTCTAGCTACTCCATTTCTACTCGCGCATTTTTTTTATTTTTTTATTTATTTAGACATACAATATTCTGTCACAGGGACAGTAATTATATTGATAAATGAACACATTCACACCGTATATACAAAAAAAAAAATTAACAAAGTAAAACAATAACTAAATAAAAACTATATACAATAAAAAAATAAAATAACCTAAACATAAGTAAATTAAAAACATAAAAATACAATCATACCTATATACAATATATACAATCAGGCGGGGAACCCAAATCCCTGCGCTAGTCTCTCAACCTCCTCACCGGTGCTAAAGCCGGTGGAGTTTGAGCGAGAGCGCTTTGGCCACATACACTCATGTCTTGAGTGGAGAATCTGGCCATTGCCAGAACTCCAAAATAAATACTATAAAAGATCTCTGGGCCACTGCCGCTTCAACCTTCGAGGAGGGTTGTAGGGATGAGTGGAACTAGATAGGGATTGGGCTAGGGGATTTGGATGATTGATAAGGTTCTGATGGAATTTTGAAAAATTTTCAGGGATAAGATCAAGGACAAAGGGATATTAAGGTCATAATGTAGGGTTTTGTTGGTTACATAGAACGGAGCATCGACTATTGTTCGGAGGACTTTGGATTGAAAGGATTGGATGCGTTTGATGTTAGAGAACTTTGCTGTCCCCCAAAGTTCAAGTCCGTAGGTCCAAATGGGTTTCAGGATTGTCTTGTAGATCAGTAATTTGTTGTCAATTGAAAGTTGAGATTTTCTGGTCAGTAGTCTGTATAATTGGCCGTATCGTCGGTTAAGTTCTTGTTTTTTAAGTCTAGTATGTGGGTTCCACGTTAGTCTCCGGTCTAATATAAAGCCAAGATACCGGACTGTGTCTGAAAAAGGAAGCTGGATGGAATTAAATTGGACTGATGGACAGGATCTGCGGCGGAGTGTGAAGGTAATGTGTTTGCATTTGGATTCGTTTACTTTGATGCGCCATTTATTACACCAGTGCTCAATCATGAAGAGGTGCCTTTGAAGATTTAAAGATGCTATTTCTGGATCTGAGTTGGATGATAGGATGGCGGTGTCATCAGCAAATGTTGCCAGGAAGGTATTGGGATGGACAGGGATATCGTCGGTAAAAAGGATATAAAGGACGGGGCCCAAGACGCTACTTTGAGGAACACCGGCTTCAACTGGGTAGGAGTCGGAAAATTCTGAACCACAGCGAACCCGGGAGGTACGATCAGAGAGGTAGGAGCGGAGGATTAGGTACAAGGACTGAGGTAGATAGGTTTTCAGTGTGCCATACCCGGTCAAAAGCTTGAGCTATGTCCAGAAAAGCACCCGAGCAATATTGCTTGCTTTCCAGTGCTGCGGAAATATGATCGACCACTCGGAGTCCTTGTTGGACTGTGGAGTGTTGTGAACGAAATCCGAACTGATGGGAAGGAAGATTTTGGGCTTCTATAAAATGTAGGATTCGTCTCAGGAGGATCTTTTCAAAGATTTTGGATTGGAGGTAGGCTAATTGGTCTGTAGGACGTAGGGGTGTTGGGAGATTTGCCTGGTTTCGGAAACAGGATATTAGTGGAATATTTCCACAAAAGAGGAAACTGGGTGGTTCTAAGGATGGTATTGTATAAATAAGTCAGAAATATAACAGCTTTAGGAGGGAGTTGTCGAAGGATTTGAGAGGTAAGGAGGTCGTATCCAAGGGATTTACGGAGAGGAAGTTTTTGTAAGTGATGTTTGACCTCAGAAGGATTAATTGCTTTAGGGGGTAAGGAAAGTGGAATGGGTGATGTAAGGAATTCTTCTACTGTTATGGTATGGGTGGGGTTGGATTCCGGAAGTGAGGTGAATGTTCTGGAGAGGTGTCTGGTGAATTCCTCAGCTTTGTCTTCATCAGACGCTACCCAGGAGCCATCGCATCGACGGAGGGGATGGGGAATATGATGGGATTTAAGGATTTTGTTGGTGATCTTCCATAGAGAATTGTCGTGAACAGAGAGGGAAGTGTTGTGTTTCTATTCTCACCAAGACATTTAAATACTAATTAACTGTTTTCTTCGCTAGACTAGTTTATTCTTTTGGACCATCATTTTTCTCTCTCGTTTTATTTTTAATTCAGAAATTGATTTCTTTTTTTTTTATTAATAATTGTAATTTTGTGTTTATGTTCACTGATTTATATTTTGCGTTATTTCCATCTCAGTGAAATTCACTCCACTCTTTATTTATTTTTTTTAACTATTGTATATAAATTTATATCTCTTTTTCTTTCTCAATAAATTGTAAACATTCAAAAGGGGATTTTTTTATTTTCCATTTTTTATTTATTGAAATATTTCTATTTTTTAATATTCTCTTGTGCATGCTTTTGTTTTTTTTTTCTTTAATGTTTTACAGGTATCATTATTCATTAATTTTTTTCCCCTTCTTTCCCAACATTTTTAATTTCACTCGAATTTTCCCCACCATTGAGGAAACGCACCGGGGAAAGATCTGTACTTCAATTTTGAAGTACCCCTGGCCCCAACAATAGCGGTCAACTGTAGGAAATCTTAAGTAGGTAATGGGAGTAAGTGGTGGGAGAGGGATTGGTGTACGATGACAGCAGTACCGGCATGTGCTTTACCGTCAGGATGGTCAGTACGGTATGTTATATACTGTGAGATTTTTAAATGCTGTTTTATGGTCAGTCGAGTTTCTGTAATTAGGGCTACGTCAATGTTCTTGTCTTGCAGTAAAGCTGTTAGTTCGTCAACGTGATTTCTAACATCATTCGCATTTCAAAGGAGAATGGACATGGGTTTTGGAATGTGAGTCATTAAGGATTTTTTAAAGGAGGGATGAGGTGAGATACGAGATTTGTAAGGAGTGATATGAGTGGAGTAACTAAGGAGTTGAAATCGGTGAGGAAAGATGCTAACAAACTGGTGAGATCTGTTGCATTTGAAGGAGGAGGCATATGAGGAATTTGAGGCTGGTGATGATTATGTGTGTTAGGATGAACAGAATATTGATGTTGGGGCTGACGTAGTTGCTGCAGCAGGGCTTCACATGTATTATTTGGGTTCTTACCTCCAAGTAGTTCAGAGTATGATAAATTATTATTTACAATTCTAGAAGGTTCTCTTCTAGGTCTGGTTGCCTCATATTGAATCCGGTTCTTCTGGTATCTGGATTTGAGGCTCTTATAGGTTTGGCAGCCTTTGTAGTTGGCCGGGTGTCCCTCCTGGCATAGTGCACACAATGCAGGATCTTGTAACGGTTTGGTTCACTCCACAGATTTGTGCTGTTCACCGCATTTTACGCAACGCGGAAGATGGTGACAATAAGTTTTCGTGTGGCCATACCCCTAGCAATGGTGGCACTGCACCATTTTCTTCTTGGAGTATGACTTCTCTATCTTCACGATAGTGTAGTACAATCTCTTGATATCATATATCTTTTCAATACCAGGTGATGGCTCTAGATACACGAAAAATATAGGTTGTGGAACTTTATTACTTACTCCTAGTTGCTCCTTATTCTCCTTCAGAACATTGGTTACCTGACGCACTTTGAAACCAAGCGTTGCTAGTTCTTCTTTTATCACTTCAGTTGGGGTTGAGGAGTGTAAATTTCTTACCACCACTCGTAGCGATCTCTCCTGTTTCAGCTGGTACGTGTGGAAATTTGTATTCGTTTCTGACAGGTACTACACAATTTTTCGGTAGGCTTCTGCAGTATCAGGTGTTATCTTTGTGTCGCTAGTCCTGTTGAGGCAAGAATAACTGCCGAAGCAGATTTCGTTTAGTTGTGTGCACAGTAGTTGGAAATTTTTGATATTTTTTACAAATATCGGAGGAGGCCTTGGTTCCCTGGATATTGCTGCTGACTCAATTACTTCTCTGTCATTATGAAGCATTTGGAAGGGGTTTGGATGGAAGAAAGGAAATTCTTCAACCATTTCTTGCGAACAGGTACCTGGTTGAGGCTGAAGTTCTGGACCTGAAGTTTTCACTGTGGTTATTGGAGCTATTTCTCGCAGGCAGCGACGAGTTCTTTGTTTCGCTGGTGAATCACGAGGAGTAGTAACACCGTCTGACCGAGTCCTCTCAGTGGGCACCTAACTGGACATCACTTGCTGGCAATGCGGCATATCATTAGAGAAAAAAAAAATTAAAAATAAAAAAAAAACAAAAAAAAATGTAGCAAACAGTAAATAACACCTGCTGTGGTGTACACTTCAACTGTATTCAGTGAATAATCAAATAGATTCCGCTGAAAAATAGGCAAAAACTGAGAGAAGATTTCATAATACGACCTTCGCATCAGCTGATCCACTGCCTTCTGACTCGCGCATTAGGTACAACATTATAACTCAAGTGAGGTGTTTATGAAATTTGATTTGGACTCTGAATATGAAAAAATATGGGATCTTACCAAGAGAAAATAAAGTTGATGACGATTGCGCACCACACATTAGCACAACGTTTTTAAATTTGAACTTCACGTGATAAAATAAGGGTAGTTTATTAGAACCACCATCTTTCTTATAAAATGAGAAAAATAAATGAGGAAATATATTTAGGAGAAGCCTCTATAAATCTCCGCCTTCTATTTACTCACTTCGTTTTAATTATACCGAAAAATATGAAATAACAAAAAAATTTCTCAAAATTACGTAGATTGGTTGATCGTCGAGTTATAGGAGTTAGACGAAGAGCGTCACTTCGGGTCTTCCGCCGCCCCCCCTTCTCCAACCCAAACCCACCACATAATCAAAATTTCCCAAGACCTTCACACAGCCATATATCAGCAGAAACTAACCATCTCCTACCTTATTCTCCTAGACTTCGCCAAAGCTTTTGATTCAGTTGACCACAACATCCTCCTAACCAAACTTAAAAATATTTCTTTTTCTTCTATTTCCCTTAATTGCTTCCAATCCTTCGTTACCGGTCGCTCCCAGTACGCTGTAATTACTAATAACCACTCTAATACTTCAGGAAGCCATTGACAAAATAAGTGCTTGGGCAAACCTCAATAGGCTCACTCTAAACGCCGAGAAGACAAAAGCCATCTTGATCGGATCCCCCTCACTCCTCAAATCCTTCCCAGTATCTCCCAATCTCCTTCTGAACAACTCACCTATCTTATTCCTCACCACCGTTAAAAACCTAGGTGTTACTTTTGATGAATCCCTATCCTGGAAATAGTGTTGCTCAAAATTGGTCTTGGTCTTGCGGTCTTGGTCTTGGTCTTGCAGTTTCGCAAGACCAAGACCAAGACCACGAAAATTGTTGCAAGACCAAGACCGAAACCAGACCCTGCTAGTCTTGCGCAAGACCAAGACCAAACCCTGCTAGTCTTGCAGGTCTTGCAATTAAGTCAAGCTGAGACTATTTTCAGATATAGTACGGTGCTTAAACATTTTAATCATCTAATCTAAACAGCGTTGTTTTTGCTTCTGGAATTATATATTTGAGTATAGCCTTCCAAATAATAATAAAAAACTAATCTTTTTTTTTTGTTCTCCCCCTACCTTGTCTTTAAGTTATACGGGGGTTTTCGCGGACCATGGATGAGGACGGGGGATTAATGCCAGAGTTAAAAGACCCCCGGGCAGCGAGACGCGAGTCATAATTATTTGATTATCTCCAGCTTCGGTTATCAGGTTGCCGGGCAGCGCGCAGTGCTGTGCACAATCGTTAGTTCGCTCGGTCACCCCGCCCCTAATAATTAATCATTTGCCAGGACCGGAGCAAGACAAGAAAACAAAACATGAATAACAATTAAGACTAAATGTTTACTAATATTAGCCCATTTAGTTACTATAACGAAACTTCTCCTCAAAAGAAGCGAACAATCACAGGGAATCAAAAATTGCCCGCTATAGGGAGATGTCCGTTTTAGAAAAATCGCAAGAAAAACCAGTTAAAAAAATAACAATTAGAAAACTTAAATTGTATATTAAAATTTATATCGTTAAAATAAAATCGTTTATTCGGTTAAATACATTTTCCTTTTTAAATTTTGTTGTTGTTTACTTAGCCTTTACCCCTAAGGATCATTGGCTTAATGTTTCTATTTTATATACCTTGATAAAACTCAATTTCTTTTAAATATTTTGACAGTTTTCCTATTTTGCTTTTCTCATCTTGCAGAATTTCTTTCATGTCCGTTCCCATTTGTAAATGTTTCCTTGTATCAGTGTACCTTCTACATTCTAATAATGTAGGCTTTACTGTTGGTTAAAAATATTTTTATGAGAAATTTAATAATATATTTTGCATAATAAAATTGCACATAAGAAACTTAAACTTTTTTATATTCACTCAGAGATCACGAAAGTGTATCATCAGCTCAAAGGTCCACCGCGAGTATAATTGTTCGAAATAATTGTACGAGGGTTAAGATACAAGCCTGGTGAAATCATCCGTGTACAACGGCATAACTTGAAATAAATTATTTCTTTGCGTTGACATATCTGTGTTTGGCCCGCTGTTCGCAGTATTCGTTATTTCTTTAAAATGTCTAACCACCATGTTTTAATCGAATTGCTAAATTGCAAGTACTGAACTTTCTGATACACTCATTAATTACACACCTTTTTCTTGGAAAATTAACCGGAACTATGTTGACATATTATAATCAAATGTGTGTAAATGACCGCAAAGAGTTAACATTAAATTCTATTTCAAAACCGGATTCCTTGGCGGAACTAAGCGACGATAAATTGGATTAATGTTCTCAGAATAAGAGCTTCACAAGTTCCCTATAGTCCCTATGTCCCTAACTGGATATTTTTGGCTTTAATTCTATAAATCCGGTATTTTTATTCTGATTTCTTTGTTTTTTTTCGTTTTGTAGCAAAACTATTAGGTGAGCCATGAATCTATTATCAGAAATAATATCTGAAAATACAAAAATAAATGACAGTGTGGTAGATAACGTGAGATATCTTATTATAAAATTCAGGGGTTTTTTTTCGGTCATTAGAAAACTGGTTCCTCGAAAAATTTATAAAATAATAAAATTGATTTAGTTGTACTTTACAATACTTATATCAATAAAACATCTAATTGTAGTTATTTTGTAGCTCTTAAGATTTAAAGTACCATATTAATAAATAGCAATAAGCTGATGGTTAACTGCAAGACCCTTGCGCAAGACCAAGACCAAGAATAAGTGCGCAAGACCAAGACCGAGACCAAGACCAAGGTTCGTTGACGCAAGACCAAGACGAGACTGAGGCGGTCTTGGTCTTGGTCTTGCGTTGGGCAACACTACCTGGAAACCTCACATCTCCCAAATTTCTCGTGGCACTATCTCCACCCTAAAACAGTTCAATCGTCTACGATATCTCCTTCCATATAAGTCCCGTCAACTCCTAGTTTCCTCCCCTGTTTCCCCCCACTTCGACTATGGCTGTATGGTGGACTCTCGGGAGATTCCGAGGCCAAAATTCAATGCCTAATGAATTGCGCACTACGATTTGTATTCGGAATCTCAAGGGATACGCATATTACCCAGTATTACACTGAGTTGAGGTGGCTCTACCCATCCTATCGCCATCAGTACTTCCTCGCCACTTTTCTGTACCAATTCATTAGAACCCATCGACCCTCCTATATTTTTCACAGCTTACAAATCAAATGCTCCATCCAATCCCGTACCACTAGATCTCGTACTTCTGACCTCTATCCTCCTCCTCACAGAACTGCTGCGTTTGACAAATCCTTTGCAATACAAGCCGTCTCCCACTGGAATTCCATCCCTGTTGATATTCGACACGCTCAATCAGTTTCCTCTTTCAAACCTCTCCTCTTTAAGCACCTACTCCTTTATCAATCGGAATGATTGTGAAATATAATTCAGAGAAATATCTAAGCACCGCCAGAGACTACTTCAATTTATTAAGGTTATTTTAGTTTCTCATATATATGTACAATTTACAATTTACTTGTTCTTTTCTTTTTCTTTTCAGTATTTTTATCTTAAGTCAACTCTTATTGTAAATATACAATCTAATTGTAACCACACAGACATACAATCTGTATTTATATTTTGTTCTTAAGGGACAACAGTTCCAGAATAATAAAATATTTTTTCACTTCATTTCATTTCACTCGGAGGCGGCAACATCCAGTTTTATAGTGAATAGGACATCCGGAACAATAATCTGAAGAGAAATCAGGGTGGGAATATTTGCATAATTAATCGCAGTCACCGCCTAGACTATTTAGAATATTTAGTTTCCGTTAAATAACATAAGCTTTCAGATATTATTATTTATAATTTTATAATCACTCTTCAGTTTTCCAACGGCAATAGATAAAAATTCTGAATATTATTTCTAAAAATTCATTTTCAACCAGAAAATTTTTACTTTTTTCTTTCTTCAGCCTATTATCGAATTCTTTCATAGTTGGTATTGAGCCGTCTATATTATTAGTGACAGTAACAGTTATTGAAACAGTCAATTATTTAAAACCAATAAAATTATATGTACTTTAGAGGAAGAAATTTTGAAATTTGGGAATTTAGTTACGTGATATCAGTGATGTAGCTGATAGCTAGCTGATATTAAAGACCATTTAATTCATATACTGAGTTTAATCAAAATTGATAAAGAGAAAATTGTAAAAATTTGTAAAATCGATAACATAAAGTAGCACTATCTTAAATACGTAATTTCAGTTTCATACAACTGAAATCATAATTGAGCAATGCGGTTCACACGCACAAAAAATTTGGTGGGACTTGGTTATTTAAATTCAGGCTACTTCAAAACATGTATTTTCGTTGAAAACTCAGATTTAAAAATGATCACATTTGCAATACTTTTTCTTACTATACATTTCATGTGCAGGTAAGTGAATGTAAAAATAAAAGCATAATAATTATATTTTGGCCGAGTAACAAATTTACTAATATACTCTATACTAATATAAAAACAACCACCCACCACAGCACTTATATAATATTTGTTAATTAAAACTCAATTAATTTTTTTAAGAAAAAATTAAAAATACTAGAGAGTAAACTGCAATCAGCAGAGGAGAAATACCACCGGGTTCTAAATATTTTGTTAGAAAAACAAAAAGAATTAGATATTATTCAACAACAGTTAAAAGAAGCTTTAGATTGGAAGGAGGTAAACATTAACTAGATATAATGATTTAGTATTAAGAGATGTATTTGCGGCAATTTAAGCTTCCTATGTTTAAAAAAATTATTTACTACATAGTTTATATATTGTTATTTTTAATATATAACATAAGTTATCTTTCCGCATCCTACCTTCTCAAATCCCATTTTTATCTTTCATTGTGTAATGTATTATTGATTTTATGAATGAAGGACATATGAAAACATCGCCTCTTTTCATTTTAGTTGTCCATTCAACTTGGTAATCGTAAAATGATACTTTGTTTTGCTATAATGTTTTTAATAAAATCGTTAATAGGATGATATTATACTTCTTCAATACATTAAATTGGTAACGGGGTATCCCTAAGCATAATTGGATACAGATAAATATTTTAATTAGTTTTCAGTGAGGAGTTTATTATATTGTATTATAACAACAATGGATTCAGATTGTTCGTTGGCGTGAATTCACGCTGAAGAAATACTGGTATATATTCAAAGGAAGATTTGAAAACGGCTTTTCGATCAATGCTCTGGAAAGCAAGAAAACTAAACGAGCGCTCTTTCTCAATGAATATCATTAAGAGTTTGTTTGTACGGAAGAACCTTGCCGGTTTATCCTATGCGCAACAAATTTCAAAAATGGAGAAATGTTTTGAAAAGCCGGATGCAGTATTTTGTAATGTAGAAACGAAAATCAAGGAAACTATAGTTATTAGATATAGATTAGCTAGTCATTGCTGCTTCCAAGACCATTAATTCGAAACCATGTCCATAATAGATTTATTTTAGATATGAGCCGAATTTTTTTATTAAGAAATCGTACATTTTGCCACACTTTAGGATACTAATTAACGAAATTTGTGAGAAATTGGGGTGAAGAAATTTTAAAATTCTGCTAACCTTATCCATTTTTAGACTCAACTCGCTAGAGTCAAGCGTTGGCTTGTTTTAAATAAATATAATGGATAATATATCTTTTATTTTAGTTAATGAAGGTATTAAATTTTTTGCTTTTCCTCACGGCACTTTCGGCAACATATATATATATATATATATATATAACCAATGAGAGAACCTTTTATATTTTTTGTACATGAATGTTTTCCGTTTCCTATCCAAAGTGATTAGTATGAAAACGGCAGTTCTGCAGCACTTAAATACCTCAATTAGTTGAGCAATTTTGGATTTTTGGAGCCTGGACAATTCTTACCTTTACCACCTCTCCAACATAACCTTAATCACATGAACGATATTTCAATTAGATAGTTGACCTGATACTTAATTCTATTTTGTATTTTCTCATTTTAGAGTTGGGCAGATTGTAACCTTTATCATCATGTTAGTTTATGTCTAACTCACATATATTTCAACAACCTAATATAAATATAAATTGTAACGACAAAATATATAACATATATTGTACTATTTTACTATGTCATCGGGAGCTGTTTCATCACGTTGAATTCTGTCTATCTCACATATATTGTAAATTCCTAATATAAATATAAAGTGTGACTATCTAATTTAGATATGAATTGTAACCATGAAATATACACTGACAGGCAAAAAATTACACCCACTTGATTTTTTCATGTTTTCATCTAAAAATATTTCACCCACTTGTAAAAAAAAGTTGTATTTGTATATAATACATGGTATTTGTAGATAATACTTAGTATTTATGGAATTTTATAATCTTCATGATCATTTACAATGGTTAGGTCATTCCTTGCAGCAAAATCCTCCAGCAGTACGCCTTTTCTATCGGTTCTTCGGCTGCCCCACAAAATTGAGTGAGCATTAAAATCGCCCATTATTAAGATGTTCTTACTCAGCTTCCGTACTACCACCTGTAATTTTGTCAGTATGTCTTCCAGTGGGAGTGCGAATTTTGCATAGACATTGATCAAGTCAAAGTTAATGCCTACGTAATCTACATTGACAACTGAAATAAATCTATCTTCCAGATCAGGCTGTGATGTAATTGTAAGGCAATGATTAAACACCACCACTGCACTCTGTGGTGCATCGTGTAACCCACATCCATTGCTAGCAATGGTGCGGTCTTGCGGTTCAGTTCCAGACACCTTCCCTCTCTTAGTAGGAGGTTCCTGAAGAGCACCAATATCTATGTTATTTAGTGAGGCCATGCGTCTAAATTCTGACATTGCAAGCGGTCTCTTGTTTAGATTGTGTTGGGCTATCCGGAGGGCAGAATTATTATTCATTGTCGTTATATTTTGTCCTCATTACTAACCTTTCAATTGCTCTTTTGTATGATGGGCAGTCTTTGTCATTTGTCGGATGGTTAGATGCCGAGTTGGTTTTACTGCAGTTTATGCATTTCGGCGGTCCGCCGGTCTTTTGTTTTGGGCAGTCTCCTGAAACATGTCCTCTTTCGCTACAGTAGCCGCAGTTTACGACAGTTGCGGGGCAGAATTTTTCTATATGTGAAAAACCCTGGCATTTATTGCATCGTGTCACTGCCACCCAGTCTCTCACATTGCAGGATGACCAATCCAGGAAAACTCTTCCCTCTGCCAATATTTCATTTCTCACCGCCGGGGACACTTCCGCCACCCAATGAACTGTATCTGTTCCTCTTGGACCTGTCTTGAAAACAAGGCTGAAGTGCTGCTTATTAGGATCTAATTTTTTTGCATTTATGGTCCAGAACAGTTCGACAATCTTTTCTTGCTCCAGGTCACTTGGGACATCGTATATAATTATTCTTGGAAGCCGTTTATTCTCCAAGTTTACTTTAGCGCCGAGTTCTTTTATTCTCTCCGACTGAGCGAGCCTCGTAGCTTCTTCTTTTGTTTGAGTCCTAATTATTACACCCCTTGTTGTTTCTACCAGTCCTCTAATTTTGATTCCTTCTTTAGCAGGCGTGAAACTTTTCTTTATCCCCTGTTTCAATTCCTGTACAGTGGGATATTTTTCCCTGCTTAGGTCTGTCTGGGCTATGTACACTGAACTCGGAGGTTCAA